>JASJUZ010000203.1:0-35978 GCA_037159825.1 Tupiocoris notatus | reverse complement strand
AAAACCTGGGAAAAAAATGAATTTTTTTCATAAAGCTCATAATGTGAAGTTACGGTGTTCGACATAATATAGACTATAATCAAGCTTCATGTGCTCGTCATGATAAACATTTTTTAGGACCTCAAACGTTAAGAAATTACGACGCTAAAAGCTTGAAAAAATCAAAATATAAAAAAATTTGAACAGTTTTTTTGCGAAATACTGTGTGTTATCCATAATCTGGAAACGGACACTGTTGCACAATGCTTGCAAATTGTATTCCTTGAAAATACGTTTACCATTAAGAAAAAAAAGGTAAAAAAGTTCATTATTTCTCAGTGAAATTGAGGGGAACAATAAAATCACCTTTTTTGGTTACAGTGTTGGAATATTCTCGAATGAGTGCCCGTGCTAAAAAATAAAAATCATTTCTTTGTCTATCATGGTAAGCAGACGACGACGTTTTAGCGTTACTCTTTCGTTTGACACTGCCAACGTTCTGGTAACATACGTTTATTATTTTACTCTGTATATTCGCTTCACCGAAGCTGTTTTCGAGTGTTCAGTGTTCAGTTTGTGATTCATACTAATAAATTATGTCAAAGTGACGAATTCGGGCGAGGTGATTTTTAAATTGCTCGTTCGCTTTTAAAAATTCATTTTAAAAAAAATCTTGATAAAAAAATTGATACTTGCCCATTATCAAGTGTTGAATATTTATGTTGCTGAAATGGGTCTGTGCAAGTGTCCAAAAAAAGTTGTCACGCCTCTATTCTGTTATGAACATCGAGTTAACGTGTGCGAGTACTGTATGGCGATGCATCATTCGAACGTGAGTATCGACAGAAACTCTATCGTAGCGTAGATGTTGATAATAATATGATAATGATGATGATCCTATGATGACATGGCGATCGTTTTTCGGCATAATGTTAACAGAACATTCCAGAACGTTGTTTTGGAAGTATTAGGAAACGAGTAGTGTGCATAGATCATTCAGTACATCCATAAGTCGGTAAACGGGTCTAATCAATGCTAAAAGTATGAAACTCGTTCAAAAGTGGCGAAGTTTTCACAATAGATTTGTTTAAAAAAAAGCTACAATTTCCTAGCCTACTGTAATTTCAACATTTTTATTTTTCTTAATTTCCAAATTAAAAGCTACATTTTTAGCCTAACTGGGCAGTTTAAGACCATTCCTACGAGCATAGAACGATTTTTATAGTTCCAAGAACCCTCGAATTATACTCATGCCAAATTTCTGAAAACCTCCCAAATTCAGGATTTTTTTCAGCTTCATCTTGTTATGCCTGTTTGTGTTCCAACAAAAAAATCATTATTTTTTATTTTCCTCCACTCTCACAGCAAGGGGAAAATGACTAGTCTTAATACTGTTTCAAGTCTCTAATATGTGCACCCAGATTCTGTACTGAGTTAAATAACATTATCAAGGTATTGCTATAATGTTTACCATTCTGTGTTTACCTTCTGTCTCAGTGCATCGTTCAAACGTACCGTGAATGGCTCCGAGATGCTGACTATGATCCATCCTGCAAAATGTGCGGTCGTGCTCTGGCCAATGAAGATTGTTTGAGACTTCCATGCTTTCGTAAGTACTTCAATATGCTGACTTCTGTGGGTGAAACAGTTAACGCTTCTGTTTTTACTCTAAAAGGCCTGGGTTCGCAACCCAGCCGGTGTGGCTTAAAATTAAAAAGAGGGGCTATAAAAACGCCTCGGGAGCTGGTGGAGGCGTTCGGTCAGCAGAGCGGAGTTGTAATTCTGGAGAGATCTTCTCACTTTGAATTCCTGATTGCTAACCTCGAGTCCCGGCTTGTTCTCCATATTCCTCACCTCGGATCCCAGGAGGTGAGACCAATTTTCGTTACACTGGGGGAAACTTTCACCAATGGGAAAGTGTTTTCTCCCATTTTCCAGTTTTTCAACCAATGAAATTGCACTCGATGGAGTTGCCAGCATTAGAAATACTGCTGACACGAGGCAACCTTGGTGATTCTGATCATATTCCAATACCCAAATCATGAATATTGGAGTTCAAGCAGTTGAAGGGGTCGTTGGTTCTATGTGGCGACGGATATCGGGTAGTCGACTTCTCGGCTGTCTGAGATATTCGAAGCCATCAGGAATCTACACTCTTTCAAACGCAGTCACGTTGTCAAATAGTGAGGGCTGGGAGGTTTCGCAAAAAATCTGTCACTGATCACAAAGGATTATTGTTCAGATAATAAAACAACTATTGATGTGTTTTTAACTCTGGTTTTTTCCTCTAGATCTATTTCATTGGTCGTGTCTGAGCGACTTCTGCGCATCCCTGCCAGACACGACAGCCCCTGCTGGCTACCAGTGTCCACAATGTTCACATCCAATATTTCCGTCTGCCAATGCTGGATCACTCACTTCAAATTTGTGCATGGAAAGACTTGCTTCTGTCAACTGGGGCAGGAAAGGACTTGGATTGCCCATGGTAAGATGTGTAATACTTTTAAATTGTTTCCACAGTTGTAGCCAGTCTTTTCCAACCCTTTACCTTACCCTTGAAGCTCTTCTATGTATTTTTAAATTTTTCTATTAACTTTCTTTCGAGTTGACAACTTGTTTGTGTAAGTGTTCTGCCAACATCGATAGTTATTCTCTGGTGCTTATGTAGTAGCCTAGTTAGCCAACCGTTCTAATCGTTTTCAAGAACTGCGTTCTAGTTTGGCGTTATAACGTGATGCTATATCATTGTTTCTTTTATCCTAAGCATAGTCTGGGGTATGCGTTATGCCCTAACGTGCGTTTAACTGCACTAACCTAAGGGGGGAATCATTTTGTAGTATCAATTTAGAACAAGGCATGTAGATAAGATTCAAGGTAAAGAAAAAAATGAGAAAGTGTACTGAGTATTATTTTTCAACAGAAATAAATTCAAAATGAAAATAGTATCAGTCGTGAGAGTGACTCTTCAGCATAGAATTATTGAATTTGAATGCAATTAAACAATAAATAAGTAGATACCTGGCCAGGAGTCTGACAATAATTATATATGTCTTCAACTTTTACTCACCCAGGTGATCCTCAAATCTAGGTAAATGAGGACGGACTTCTCGATTAATCAAAGAGTTTATTTGTAGAAGTCCGGTGGACATTACACGGGCTGATACGATACAAAAGCACTCTTCTTACCAAATTAACATAATCTCATCTTCATAGGATAACAAAGTTTTCATTATTAACATAATTCATTTACGTAATTTTTTATAACTCGACAAAAATCGTAAAATACTGTAGAGTAGGTTATTTAAAAATGTCTAACAAAAAAGAACCCCCTCATTACAAATTAACGCCCTCTGTCGTACTCCTGAGTAAATGAAAGCTGCAAGTGGCTGTAACTTCTCCAGCTTGGCACAATTTAACAAAGTGACTGAGCTATCCCCATTCAGTTCGGTCACCCCAAAACAAACTGCACAGTGGTTCCATAAGATCCAACTACAGTTTCGTAGTTAGGTAGGCAAATCTCCAGATTTCAAAGATCGAGTTCTCAACTGACAGATCGTCAATTTACAAAGATTTAATCGATCGAAGAATAAATCATCTTGGAGACAAGATAGATGGCAAGTGGCAATTGTAGGTCATATCACAGGTGCTCAGCTCGACGCTCCTAACAGAGAAAACTCGGACGAACTAGACGATTGAACATATTACTGCATGTTGTAGAATGATACTTGAACACTTTCATGCTCACACGGGCCTTTTCTAAAAAGATACATGGAACAAAATTAGCAAACCTCCACCATACCTCCAATAATTTATGGACTCTACATTCATCAGTTGAATACATATATATCCTTTCTGCTCTGTATCAGTGCTCCAGTTAAAGACAATAATGTCTGATTGACCTGATGTTTGGACGGCTCAACTATTCTCTGTGACTTAGGCAGATGGATTCGATGGATTTAATGTTCTACTCTTCAAATTTTTAACCTTTTACTTTATTCTAAATTATTTCCAACTTGTAGAGAACAATAATTCATAATAATGAGGGTTAATTACACTGATTTTAGTTCACTGAAAAAGACAATTCTGTCTCCACGGGTGACGAAGCTACTGCTCCCAGTGCCTTCACGAAGGAACGATTCTTCCAGACGCAGCCGACGCATCAATTCAACTATGATGAATCACATCTCACTCGGGTCCCAGATGGTAGGTTAAACTCTACTACCTGAAACAATGACAAAATGATTCATAAAATGATCTTTTTGTCTACATTTCTGTCCTTGATGGTCTAGCAAGACAATTTGGCTTGGCTAAAGAATTGAGTCGTTATCAAGCCACTACTAATTTTAAGTATGTAGGTATGGTTTCTTCAGAGATGTATTGACTTTAGATTCGGAACTTTACATACTTTGCAGTGTTAAACAATAAATTTTGAGAAATGGTTAGACAATTATTTTTCATGGAGATCATAATGGTTAATAACTGAATAATAACCAAAAAACCTACGGTATGAAGTGAGGGATTTCACTTTAGAATTCAATCACAGCTACAACAACTCAAGCCCCAAGTCCTAGATTTAACGGTTAACACCAGGGTTGAGCAGGGGTTAAAATCTGCAGAAGTACTGTGTGTGAAACCAATATTAAAAATCAAGTGATAGTAAGTTTTCATATAATATGAGATAATTAGATCATTTAACGTCCCCTGCGTTCAAATATCATCAGTTTTGTGGTCTGTAAAAATCAAAATATTGTCAATATGCGAATAACGTGGAAGTACTGTATGTGACCCAATTGCAAAAAATCAGGCATCATTCAATCGCCGACCCAAACATTTTAAGACCTTGAACGTTCGAATACATTGAGTTTTGCAGCCTGTAAAAATCAAAATACAAAATACGCACTATCCAAACTGTGAAATAGACTCATAACATGGAGGTACGGTGTGTGACCCAATATCCAAAAAATCAAACGTCATCTGCTTGACATAATGATCATTTTAAGACCTCAAACATAGAAAAATATTGACACGTGTAGCCTGTAAAAATTAAAACAGAAAATAACTTTGAAGGGTTGTATCTTAGAAGTACTGTGTGTATTCCGAAATCCAGGAAACTCTGAAAATTTCGTCGATGAAGATTTATGTCATTTTTGACCACAGACACTTGCTCAGAAAGTGTTTCTTCACGAATTCGACCATCATATATATATATTCACTATTCGATCATATTCACTACATAAACATGGAAATAAAGAAGTAAATCTGCAACCAAAATAATACCTTTGATAAAAAAAAAACTTGAGTGTAATTGCCACTCCTTGCCCACGCCTATTTTTCTCCACTAGGCTCCTACATTCTCCCCATTAAAGTTTCCATTAAATGTGATGGTTCACATGTTTGCAGTGAACGCACCTCGCCGGGTACATGGTGTATCCATTGAGGAGAGTGCAGGACTCCTTAATGGCAGAGATATGGATGAGAATAAATACGCCAGAAGAACGATGCGCCCGAACTGCCGCCCTCAGTAAGTAGCCCAGAATGAGTTTTTTTTTTTCAGAATGAGTGTCTTGATGATATTTTACACGTTCAGGGAGGAGTTCTTTTTTTCTCAGCAGTAGGGGATGCAGTTGTACAAATTAGAAGGGTCTAATAAGGAGTTTTCCAATAATACACCAGTCAAATCTGAGACTTGGATATATCTGACCAGCTTTTAATATTTGGCCCCTGGTAGGACTGATTTGTTGACCCCTTTTAGGCCCTGCGTCGCAAGATACAATTTTGTTTTTTACCTCTGTAACCAGGGAACAAAAAATTAATTTTCTCACTAGAAAGGAAAATTAGAATATCAGCTGAGGCATAAAAAAATGCAACGAACTGCGTTTGAAGCCGATTTTGCATTCGGATTCGGGAAGTGATGGATTGGATTGTTGAGCACCTCATCTTTTCGTTATCACTTTTAATGGCATTTCGCTGTCCTTTTCCTCACTGATTCTCAATTTAGTGATCCTGTAGATTGTAATGATTCAAAATATTTGAAGATTACTTGCTTGAGACAGGCACACGATTTCACACGGCTAATCTCATGCGCTGAGATTATTTAATCCCACTTCACAAGAATAGAAGACTAAGAGATGTTCTCAAAAAAATTCCACTACTTTTTAAATGAATTATATTGTTATATAGATTTCAGCGTTTAGGTTATCATCAGTAACATTTTTACCAGTTGCATTTGGAAGGTGACGAGTTGTAAGATTGTTACTGATGATGACCTAAACGCTGAAATCGATACAACAATATTACTCATTCAAAATCAGTGGAATTCGTGACATCTTATATCACGGTGTTGGTGCATTTTTCAAACCTTGTAAATTTGCACGTTTCAAATTTCAGAAATTTTTAGAAATTGTATCATTATTGAAGCGAAGTAATAATAAAACTCTGTACAATAATTTGCAGCGTTTTTTAATATCATTTTGCATTGAATGACTGTTCCAGGCAGTTAGCAAAAGGTATTTGTGGAAGACCATCCAGGACGCAACTGATCTTCTACTCCCTTGTTATCATTGTCTTCACTGGATTGGTCGTATCAGTTAGCATGTTCTTCTTGCCGGACGACTGAAGGTGCATTTCATTCCAGGCGTATTCCCTTGCATGAATGATTACAAGTTATTCAATTTTCTGATGAACGTAATTTTTGTATCTTGTTACGGAAAATACTGGCATCATTCCATGTAATTAATTGTCATGGTTTTTTTTTAAATTCGTTTCACGTCAATAATTAAAGTTTCAAAATTTCCAATGCTCCTTAAATAATACTCCAATTTTCGATCTGTTGTTTCACTTGGTTTCAGTGCTGTTTTCTAGAAATGTAAAAGGCAAGTGAATAATTGATTAGAAAAATAAATTTCTGTTAATGTTTTATGAAACTACTGAACAGTCAAACGGAGTCAAATCTGAAGTTCCCTGTGATCAGTTATTATTGATGTTATCAAAATGAAAATGATTGGCTTTATTATTTAACTCATACTTAAAAAAGTTGAGTTCTTTTCAAATCGCGATTTGTCGATATTGGTGAAACAATAACATTTCCCATGAAATCACAGGTAATTTTGTATTGACGAGCTCTCAAGATGAATATCTAACTCTCAATCTTATACTCGGCTTGCTGCTCAATCCGAAGCGTACCATTACCTTGGTTGTTTGCCATTGTTATTGTTATGGATAGTGCACAAAGGTAATAGCAATCTTAAGCAGTAAGATAAGTTGGTGAAATCCACTTCAAATCAATTACTTTTTTTTATTGTTATCTGTTGTAATTAGGCATCAGTTTAAAGAATCAAATGATAATTTTGTTGGTAAGACCCATTAATTCAACATTTTCACGCAAAGCAATTCAAAAATCGTTCAAACGATAATTCTCTGTTTAATTTTTAAAACGAAATTAAGAAAACTGGAGGCAACTTAAGTGTGGATTTAATTTCAAATTTCAATGAAAGTTGAAATTTAATAAATTAATGTTTTATGCTCCCCTGGGATAATGGTAATTTAAAATCGTACTTTCATGTAAACGTAATTATGGTTGATTCACTGTTATAAGATGATCAATAACGTTTTCAAAAAGGTACCACTCTTTTTAAAAGGAATTTTCTCTCATTTGAGTGGTCCTAAATCGCAACCAGGCTCTCTTTCTCTCCACTCTCTTAGCAGTGATACTAATTCCTTCCTTGTCTAAAAAGAACGTTTCAATCTATATTTTCCATCTCTAATCATTCAAATAATTTTTGACTTTTTTCCGATACCTACTCAAAATTTTGAATAGCCCGATCATCCCATCTCGCATCTATTTTATTGTTTGGCATGAAATGACTGAACTATCTTTTCAGCCTGCCAGTGATTGCCTGAAGGAAGGTTAACGCAATTGCCTTGAATTGAAACAATTTTAGGTATCCAATGATGTATCTTTTATTTGATAACGATTAAAAACGATTCAATTAAAATTCGATAACGTGACTTTACTACCTGAGCCAGCGAAAAACATATTCTTGGTAGTCATATATTTAAAAAAAATTACCAATCAGAGGTTTCTCTTTTTTGCGTTCCAGTTTAACAATTTGTGTCTTGTCGAACTGTGTCATACAAACGCACTATGGTGTTTACATTTTGTCATACGTTGAACTTGTTGTTTGTTCTGTTGGATATTATTCTATGTGTTTTCCAACCTCTCGTTGCAAGAATCATTCCGAACTGGTTTTTTGGTAAGACTGCCATAAATTCTGTCCTTGATGCGACGAATATAATATTTTCTGGCTTCTGGTCTTTAATCAAACTAAATCGAATGAACTCAGTTTTGATTATTTTTGAACGAATGATTGAGCATTTCAATCTCTTTCTTCTGTTGAGAAGGGTGCTTGATGTCATTATATCGGTTGGTGAGATGTAGAGATTGATAATGTTTCATTGTCTATGGGTGCTATGTGCATTACTAAATGAAAATGATCTAGCCTGAAGTACAACGGATCCACCGCTTTTTAGGTGGCCCAAGGTCAGGGCTTGAAGAAAAATATGCAAGAGCCATTGACCATTTTTATATGAAACCGTTGGTTGACAATTATCTAGTCGTAGAATTAGCTGCTGAAAATTGGCTGGCGTAATATCCCCTTCCTTCCATCTGTATTGCTATTTTCCTGACCATAAAGAAGTCCTAATATTTTCTTGGGAGCCTGCGGGTTTCAAGTTATCACCCTCCTAAACAAAACAAATTATTCCTTCGCTATTTAAATTGTTCACTAATTTCTAATTGGCTGTTGACCGGTCTATTTCGACCAATTGTTGTTTTGTATAATTATTCATTTATGGACAATAATGTTATATATTTTTCCGGAGTTTATGTGTGTGACTTGTAACTACTCACTGTACTGGAAGTATGACAATGGCTTAATTATAATTTTGATTTGTGCTGAATCGAGGCGTAATTATTTTTGACCTGTTTCTAAAAATCCATAGGTACATGCTTATCACATTCAGAAAGTGAAATGATGCTCAACCTTGAAATGAAGGTGGGCCCTAAGCGTGGTTCTGATATTGCCCCTTTTCTCAACGCTGTATCGCAAAGTGATTTTTCAATTTCTGCTAAAATTCTAACCAAAGGTGTCGTATTTCAAGATGGTAATAATCAATTTCATCAATAAAAGGTACAATTTCACAAACAAAAAAAAAAAAAAAATTATGAAGAAAACGATTGTATTGTTGTAGGAAAATGTATACGTGGTATCAAATTATACAGATTTTTGAACGCTGAATCGGATTAGACCATCGCGGGGTCGATAGCTTTATTTATTCTCGAGTTATCGCAGCTTTTGTGCCGAATTTGGAAGATTTTCAGAAATTTGACACGAGGGTATAACTCGAGAGTTCTTCGAGCTATAAAAATCGTTCATTGGAATGGAGCAATCGATCCCGCTATGGTCTTATTCGATTCAGCGTCCAAAACTCTATGGAAATTGATACCAAAAAAATACATATTTTTCTTTTGACCGGTCGGAAATACCAATTTCACCCCCCCCCCCCCCAAAACCCCTAAAATACACGCTGAAAATCGAGGTAGCGGTTTGGCTAAAGAATTGAGCCATTGCCAGGCCAAGATTGATTTTCGGTGAAAATTTCAACAATTTAGCTTTCTTAGTTTCGTCAGAAAAGTGTTGACGGCGGACGGACAGATTTTTTTATATTCGGATTCTACATGCCTTGAAACGTAGAATATCAAATTTTGAGGTGGTTAGACAATTTTTTTTTGGACGATATCAATGGTTTATTATTATTAATAAACCAAAAGTGCTGTGAAAATTCTTCCAAATTCTTCTCCGTTCTGAATTCGACTTTTGAGGCAATTCTGCGGTTTTCATCGTATTTTACCCATTTTTTTCGTTGTAGCTTTGTCGCATCTATCGTTCTTTGTTGTTGGGGTTGAGGGAATTTTAACAATAAATTATTGGATTATTTACTATTATTGGTAAATTATTTTACCATTATTATTTTCTGCGCATATGGGAAGCGAGGACCAAATAATGATCCTGTAGTACAGATCACCAAATATTAAAATTCTACCAAAAAGTCTACCAAATATTAAAAATTGCGTCATTCAACTACCTGGTACTTAAAATCAGTAATTGATTTCTAGGTCTCATGGTTCTTTAATTTTGTCAGTATCCGCAATTTCTTGGTTTTGCGATTTCTGTCGCGTACGATCATGATTCGAGCTGTTCAAAGGCCTCACGATTTTCAAGATGTTGCAGCTGTCAAGTCGTTCGTTCTGCCAGCGCGATCTAACGGACACTGGACGCTACAATTGTTGAGATTTCTCTGTCCTCGGCAGAGGTCGCATCTTCCACACCACGTCAGTAAAATTGGGTTATATCATTCAACGTATATTTATTCGATGAATAGTTTTCTAAATTCCCAAAATCATCTCTATACCTCTAGGATTTTTTGGCGTTTGATTGAAATTGTCGAAAATTTTGCACATTTTGGGGACGAGTTCCCACCGGATTAAACTGTTGTCAAATTTTCATTTCCAGTAAAAATGTCCTCGATTATAAAAAAAAACACCACAAGAAAAGTCAATGCCTTACGGAATGTAGAACATTCTGCACTCGATAATAAATTTTTAATTAATATATTTATGAAATGAAATATCGTTTATTGTATAACTGTAAGGTATTACAAAGGTAATTAATATATTTATTTAGCCGGTTTATTGTCATAAGGTGGAAACCGCAAAATAAATGTAGAAACTGAAGCAAGTGAGGAAATCGACGGGTTGAAATCACTTCTGATCACGAATGAGGTACCTAGTCGTACAATCATTTGAACGCTCAAGGTCTTGAAATGTTTGGGAAGGCTATCGAACGGAGCCTGATTTTTATCACATGGAACTCATACCGTAGGTACTTCCGGGTTATTCGCATATTGACTGTATTTTGATTTTTAAAGACCGTACCTAATAGCATCCATGAAAAATGAATGTAAATCAATGAAATTCTCTGAAAATGTTCTCCCAGTGAATGTACAAAATGAGCTTTATTGCATTTCGGATAACACAATATGCATTCCAGATTAACAAGGCATTATTTCATGTATCTATTTCATCGCTAACACTATCAGCTAGAGGTAATGAATTGAATACAAAAAACGCTGCAAATGACTACAGTGGTTTATTATTCCTTCACTTCAATAATAATTTCAGAATCCTATCCATTTATGATAGAAATTATTCAGAACATGTTTGTGTAAACGTTTCAACCGAAAAACAGATCGGTAACTATCGGGCAAAATTCCGTAGCAACTATTGTAATTTTAATTAATTTTACTTTTCTCAATTTCCTAATTAAAAACTAATTTTTTTGCCTAACAGTACAGCTGGAGAGAGTGTTTGTCGACCATTCCAATGAGTATAGAACGATTTTTATAGCTCCAAGAACTCTCGAGTTATACCCTCATGTCAAATTTCTAAAAATCTTCCAAATTCGTCACAAAAGCTGCGATAACTCGAGAACCATAAAAGCTATCGACCCGGCGATGGTCTCATTCGATTCAGCGTCCAAAAATCTATATAATTTGATACCACGTACACATTTTTCTGAAAAATCGTGGAAAATATGAATTTTCTCCCCCTCAAAACCCCCCAAAAATACCCTTATCTAGCAAGTTGGTTCAAGAATTGGGCCGTCGTAGGACCGAGATTGATTTTCGGTGAAAATTTCAAGAATTAAGCTATTATGGTTTGGCAGGAAAAGTGTTGACGGCGTACGGCGGACAGACAGAATTTTTTTTATTGGATATTCGGATTCTACATGCCTTGAAACGTAAAACATCAAATTTTGAGGGGGGTTATAAAAATTTTTTCTTAGGCGATTACAATGGTACAATCATATTTAAATCCTCGTTCGACTTACATCGTTCGGCGAAGGTAATGTTAAGCGTAAAATCTTGAAATGAATAGACACAGACAGATTCCGTTTCTGTGAAAGGTTATTGCGATCCCCCTGATCATCGCAAACGGCGGCTCCTTTTAGTTCGTCGTGAAATGACATTTAGCACCCGCTTTTCTCTAAAGCTAGACACCCCTTGCTATCATCTGTGTGCCCTTTTCAGCGTGATATGCTTCAGTCAAAACGAAGAGAGAAGTATGTGCAAGCAGGAAAATTGTGAACGAAGAGTTTGATTTTGCGCTGTTTTTGGGAATAAAAGCCTAGCTGCTGCGGTCGTTCCACCTATATACCTCGTCTGACAATGCCGAGAGTCATAATTTTTGTTTATTATCAAATATATATATCAAATATGCATTAAAAAAAATCACAGGCCAGCAAATAAAGAATAGGAGAATGAGTCGCTTGTTTTTCTCCCCCTCACATCAATTTCTTGTTTCTACAAAAAATGCCTGAGCGGCTAATAGAATTAAGACTGACGAGAGCCGAGATTTCACGTTAGAGCAGTGCGAAGACCCGAGGAATCGGTCAAGTCGCAGTTTTGTATGCCATATCTACCTTCGTCTTCCTCAGCTCACAGCTACGCTTCCTACGCGCTAACGCTCCTTCGTTCCCGTTTCAACGGTATATTTTGCCGAGACGATTTTTTCCAAGTGTCAGTGAATGCTTATTAGCGAAGCGGAGGCTTGCTCAACTTCGCACAGAGGATCACGTGTGTAGGCGAGATCGGTGGCTGAGTCGGCCTAATTCACCGCGATTTCAGCTCGGCCGCTAACTGCTTATCATTCACGACGCAACTTGGCGGCTTTCACCTCGCGAATACGGCCCGACGATTCTCAGTGCCGGTTCAAGACGAATAATAAATAGTTCAGCCTCAACCGATAATTAATTAAGTTCAGCAATTCATTTCTACTAACAACCTGGTATGACTGCAGTTGACGAAGCCCTATTCGAAAATAACGAAGACATCCATTAGATACTAGACAGTAAGAAAACAGTGGTTTATTATTCCTTCGCTTCAATAATGATTTAGAATTATTATCCAATATTGGTTGTATATTTCCAACATTTGTGAACATTCCCACCGATAAACAGATTAATTAAGTAAGTAAAGTAAACAAGGAGTTTCACCTTGGCTTTTCGTCCAACTGGGATACTTTCCCGTCGTGGACGTCGCTAGCCGTTCCCATAGAGAAATCAGAAGATTATCAATCGATTGTGCACATACTATTTATTTCTGACGATTTCGCTCTTGGCTACTCATTGCCTCACCCCTCTGAGTGTGGAGGACGAAGGGTCGGGCCAAACATGAGTTTGACCCCAGCCGGATTCGAACCCGGCACCACCGTGTGGAGAGCTAACGCTCCATACCACTACACCACGGGTGGCCCAATAAAACAATCAACCCCGTATTGGTCTCGTTCGATTCAGCGTCCAAAAATGTATAGAAATTGATACAAAATACACATTTTTCTGAAAAACCTTGGAAATATAACCGATCTCCCTCTCAAAAACCCCCAAAAATACCCTTAAAATTGAGCTAGCAATGTGATTCAAGAATTGGGCCGTCGTAGGACCGAGATTGATTTTTGATGAAAAATTCTAGAATGTAACTATTATAGATTTTATTTATTGGATATTCGGATTCTACATGCCTTGAAACGTAAAACAACAAATTTTGAGGGGGTTAGAATTTTTTTTCCGTGGTCGATTACAGTGGTTTATTATAGAATAATAAATCAATAGCTCTCCTTTTCCATCATAAACACCCTGAGTATTTTAATTTTACGCGACCATTCCCATACCAGATTCGCCATACTACTCAAGCAGTAACTCCGACCTCTTCAACAATATTCGATCCTCGATCTTCGTTGAACATGAGGGCAAATTATAAAAGCTAAATGTTGACATTTTCACCAAAAATCAATCTTTGCCTTGCAACGGCTCAATTCTTGAACCACATTGCTAGCTCAATTTTAAGGGTATTTTTGGGGGGTTTTGAGGGGGAGAAAATTCGTATTTTCCAAGGTTTTTATAGAAAGGTGTATTCGGTATCAATTTCTATAGATTTTTGGACGCTGAATCGAATGAGACCATCGCGGGGTCAATAGCTCTATTGGTTCTCGAGTTATCGCAGCTTTCGTGTCGAATTTGGGAGATTTTCGGAATTTCGGCATGAGGGTATAACTCAAGAGTTCTTGGAGCTATAAAAATCGTTCTATACTCCTTGGAATGCTCGTCGAACACTCTTCAACTATACCGTAACTTGAAAATTTTTAAACGATTTTAATTAGGAAATTAAGAAAAATAAAAATGATACAATAGTTGCCACGGAGTTTTCCCTGTAGTGACCATCTGTTTTTCGGTGGGAACGTTCATAAATGGTCGGATATAATTACTATCACAAATGGACAATCTTCTTAAATCATTATTGAATCGAAGGAATGATAACCACTGTACAATGATTTGCAGCTTTTTTTTTTTTTTTTTTTTTTTTTTTTTTTAATTCTCTCCACAACTGGCTATTTAAAATAATAAACGACTCGTAATTTTTAGTTGCAGCTTTGCTCCTCTCATTGCCAACGGGAACCAAGTCATACAGAGTATCTAAACAATTTTCCAAACTCAGATTGGTACTTCGCCCGGTTGATGAATAATTAGAAAAATCGCAACCGCTCCGTAAAATTACGAGAAGAATTTACTATTCGACTCAAAATTCATTTGTTATTCTCCACCATCGAGAACACGTCGAATTCTAGGCAACTCTCGGCGCCGTCGTTAATCTTGCAGTTCACGACTTCTTTTTCAGCCGAGGATGATCCGTGATTAACAAATCGGTTGAATTCCAGCGTGCGACTTCCGCGAATCGAAGCCCGCGCACGATCTGTCGGTTTTTGAATCCGTGAGAAATGAAAGGTTACGACATTCGACTTCGGAATAGCGTCGCCGAAGAACAGGACAAGGATTCCGTGATGGGGACAAGGGTTGGGCCTAGAAGCCGCAGCTAGTGCTAGAGTAGCCGAGCTCAGAAGATATCAGGTAGGACGAGAATGTCGAGTTGTGACGTCATCTATTTTTCGAACTAACGGATCCACGTGCCCTACATAGTCGGCGGCACACGGATCAGATTCACCGTACATTCGACGTTTAAATACCTACTCAAGGTTCAAGGAACAGTAGGACTGGAGCCAAGTGAGATTACCAGTTACCAGGTGCTGTATTGAAGGCGATTCTAACAGCGCTTCGATCGGAAGGACGTATTTTCGAAAAGTTTTCGGAGGCGAACAAAGCCAAGTCTTCCAAGAAGTTTGTCTGGAAAAGGGGAGAAAAGTCACGAGTAACGCTTTTCCCTGGTAAAATATATTCATTTTAGCAGCCTGTAAAATCAAAACACAAAATACGCACTAGTGAAATGCTCATAACGTAGAAGTACGGTGTGTGACCCAATAGGTAAAAAAATCAAGTGTCATCTGCTCGTAATAATGAACATTTTAAGATCTCAAACGTTAAAAAATCATTATTGCCCAAAGCCGGTAAAATTCGAAATAGATAAAATTTTGTACGGTTATATCTCAAATGCACAGTGTGTTATCCAGAATTCAATTGAGGGTATTTTTGCATAAACGCTAGAAGAACATATCCTTAAAATTTCATCAAGTTTCATTCATTTTTCAGGGAGATTGGCCACAGATGAACGGACAATGGAAAGATTGACCGACACTTGTTCAGAAAGTGATTCTCTAATTAGTATTATGATGATTTCTTAATAGGACCTCCGTTCTGAATTCAACTTTTGAGAAGATCGCAATACTTCTATTTCCCAAGTGAAAACGCTGCAAATGATTGTACAGTAGTTTAATATTCCTTCGCTTAAATAATGATTTAAGAAGATTATCCATTTGTGATATTATTCCCAACATTTGTGAACGTTCCCACCGAAAAACAGATTGTTAACTATCGGGGAAAATTCCGTAGCAACTCGTGTAATTTTTATTATTTTCATTTTTCCTAATTTCCTAATTAGGATTTAATTTCCTAATAGCTAAATTTTTTGCCTAATGGTACAGCTGGAGAGAGAGTTTGACGAGCATTCCAACAAGTATAGAACGATATTTAAAGCTCCAAGAACTCTCGAGTTATACACTCATGTCACATTTCTGAAAATCTCCCAAATTCAGCATATAAGCTGCGATAACTCGAGGACCAATAAAGCTATCGACCCCGCGATGGTCTCGTTCGATTAAGCGTCAAAAATCTATAGAAATTGATACCAAATAGGTACACCTTGTTATAAAAAACCTTGGAAAATACGAATTTTTTCCCCCTCAAAACCCCCCAAAAATACCGTTAAAATTGAGCTAGCAATGTGGTTCAAGAATTGGGCCATTGTCTGACCATAATTGCTTTTTGGTGAAAATCCAGAAAAGTCCTTTGAGGCCTTGAGATTAGTCCACAAAAGGCCAGAAAAGTGATGACGGCGTACGGCGGATGGGCAGAATTTTTATTGGATATAATATAAAATATTGGATATATTTTTATTGTTTTTTTTTTTCGGATTCAACGTGCCATGAAACGAAAAACATCAAATTTTTAGGGGGTTAAAAAATGTTTTTCTTGGGCGATTAGAATGGTTTATTATTATAATAAATCAAGACCGTCCTCCAATCGCCGGCAATGCGTCAACACGTCTTGTCTGCGGGAACTTTTTTAAATGAACTTTCCATGTATTAATTTTTCACCAAAAATCCTCACTCGGTCGACGATGGCTACAAGTTAAAGCCTGTTCTGAAACGAGCAAAACCGTACTATACTCGAAAGTTAGTTTGCCTAATGTTTTTGTAGCTCTTGCAATTTCCATTCCGAACAAATAATTTCAATCACTATAATTATTCAGTCATAGAGTCACTATAATCTGTACATTCGCCAATGCTCGTCGTTCGTCGGATCCCATTTCGAAGAAAGCCACGAGATTTTCATCTTAGAAATTTTCCAGATGTTGCCTTCAACCAATTTGACCCTAAATGGACCATGAAAACCATTAAACGCTTCGTGCCTATAGATTAATATATAGTTATCTCAACGCAGGAAAAGTTGGGGTATTAAGTCTTCCCTGTTGAACACGATGGGGCATCCCGTCGCGGGTGGGGCGGATCGGCGGCCATGTGTAATCCTTCCTGGGCACAAACCAGCTAGCAGCCTTGCCCTTCGTGGATGCACCGAGATGTTCCTACGTGTTGGTGAGCCAATGTGTTTTGATATCTACGCTCAGCTCTTCGTGTTTGCCATGCCCTTGACAGGCTCGCGAGCCTCCTCTCTAGCTCCTTGCGCGCGGACCAACGTTTTTGAAAAATAACATTTCCTGGCGAGATCCGCCCTGCGACTCAGCGCATGCCCTTCTTCATCGCTGAGGTCGCTCACTATCATAATAATCTGAGCCTGATATTACTGAGCCGAATATCGAATACGATTTTTTGCTCCTTCTCGATGAACGAGACCGAGAGTTTTTACTTCCATTTTTACGCCAAATGGAAGTATTGTGAACGTAGGGAAAGTCGAATTCGAAACGGAGGTGAGTTTGATTAAATTTTGGTTTATTATTCAATAATAAACCATTGTAATCGCCCAAGAAAAATTTTTTTCTAACCCCCCCTCAAAATTTGATGTTTTACGTTTCAAGGCATATCGAATCCGAATATCCAATAAAAAAAAAATTCTGTCTGTCCGCCGTACGCCGCTAGCAGTTTTCCGATCAAACTATAATAGCTATATTCTTGAAATTTTCACCAAAAATCAATCTCGGCCCTACGACGGCCCAATTCGTGAACCAGATCGCCAACTCAATTTAGGGGTATTTTGGGGGGTTTTGAGGGGAAGAAAATTCATAATTTCCTAGGGTTTTCAGAAAAAAGCGTATTTGGTATCAAATTATATAGATTTTCGGACGCTGAATCGGATGACACCTTTGCCGGTTCGATAGCCTTATTGTTTCTCGAGTTATCGCAGCTTTTGAGCCGAATTTGGGAGATTTAGAGAAATTTGACACGAGGATATAACTCAAGAGTTCTTGGAGAATGGTCGTCAAACACTCTCTCCAGCTGTACCGTTAGGCAAAAAAATTAGTATTCAATTAGGAAATTAAGAATAATAAAATCGAAAAAAAATAAAAGTCTAATTCGGAACGGAGGTGAATTTGCGAGAAATTTTCATTGTAGGTACTATACTCAGGAACACTTTCTGAACTAGTGTCTGTGGTAAAAAGTGACATAACCGCCATCTCCCTGAAAAAATTAATTTTCGAGAATGATTGAACTCGATGAAATTTTCAAGAATATTGTCCCAGTGAAAGTGCAAAATTACCTTTTATCGAATTTTGGATAACACGCAGTACTTCCGCGAGATATAACTGTTCAAGGTTTTTTCTATTTTGATTTTTACAGACTATAGGAGTAATTATCTTTTAACGTTTGAGGTCTTAAAATATTCGTTTTGGCGATCAGAACACCCTTGATTTTTATCTCGTGGCTCACACTCAGTACTTTCACGTTATTAGCGTTTTGGCTGTTTCACTATAGCGCGTATTTTGATTTTTACGTACCACAAAACTGAATATTTTTGAACACTCTAGTTCTTAGAACGTTTGGGAAAATGTTTTGAATTAAAATTGAAAAATTAAATTTTTTTTTAGAAACGTAGAACAATTATCAAAAAACGAAATCATCATTCGCACATACTCATTTTTACGACTTTCAGAGGCTTCGTTCATATCATAAATATTTACGAATCGTCCTCACTCTATTTATCTCATTATATTTGAAAATTAATTTTTTTCCCTACGATTTACGAGTGCAGTTTTTTTTTTTTTTTTTTTTTTTTTTTTTTTTTTTTTTATACAAAAAGTTAACGTTTCTTTCCGTATTAAGGCGGTGAAGTTGCTGTTTCACATCTCCCACCTTCTAGCCTTTGCTCATACTATTTTGCTACGCGCTCGTTCCCACCAGATCGAATCGATTTACACTTCGCGTTACCGTTTTGGGCGGATAATTTCGTACAAATTATTTCCGCTTCGCCTTCGTCGAATTTGCCCATTTCAGCGATGCAGTCGAACTGGTTTGGCCGGTTTCCGCGTTGAAGGAGGTCGCTACTCGCTCGATCGCCTGAAGGAAGTTGGCAAAACCTGAACATGTTGTAGTCGTGAGTATTCGGAAAACGACGAGGTCACAGGCCGCTAGCCAAATCCTAGTCAAATGAAAGAACTATTTTGTTGGAACGTGCAAACTATACCTAATAGCTAAATTCTTGAAATTTTCATCAAAAATCAATCTCGGTCCTAAGACGGCCCAATTCTTGAACAAAATTGCTAGCTAAATTTTAAGGGGTATTTTTGGGGGGTTTTAAAGGGGAGAAAATTCATATTTTCCGAGGTTTTTCAGAAGAATATGTATCAGGTATCAATTTCTGTAGATTTTTGGACGCAGAATCGAATAAGACCACTACGGAGTCGATAGCTTTGATGGTTCACAAGTTATTGCAGCTTTTGTGCAAAATTTGCGAGATTTTCAAAAATTTGTCGTGAAAGTATAACTCAGGAGTTTGTTAAGCTATACAAATTGTTTTATTTTCGTTGGAATGGTCGTCAAACACTCTTCAGCTGTAAAGTTATTCTCTTCAGCGCATAGTTTAGCTTTTAATCGTATAATTAAAAAAAAAATAAATAAATAATAATAAAAATAAAAATAATTAAAGTTACCGTAGTTGCTAAGAAGTTTTCCGTTTGGGTTACCACTCTGTTTTTAGGTGGAAACGTTCACTAATCTTGTGGCAAGTTTAATGACAATGGATGGTCTTCTTAAATCATTATTTAAGCAAACTAATAATAAACCGCCGTACAGTCATTTGCAGCGGTTTTTTTTTAAATTTGATTTTTATTTGATAATCGGATTCTACATGCCTTGAAATGTAAAGCTTCAAATTTCGAGGGGGTTAGACATTTTTCCGTGAGAAATTACAATGGTTTATTATTGAAAAATAAACCTAAATTAATGGAAGTTTCAGAGTCGCCACACTGTCGAAATTAGGCGCTGTTGAACCGAAAATCACACACAGTAATTCTACGGTATCCGCATTTCAATTAATTTTTTTCCCTCTAAAAGACTCTTGGGTTAGGGCCTGCTGGATGAAATTTTTAGATAATGATCGATATAGTCCCATGTGCAACAACTAGAATTGATTTCATCGTTCGAGTCCCTAATCGCTTGCCCCGGACTACGATTATTTCACTGGAGTAAGAATTAAAAATGGTAAAAGGATTAGGAAAATACGACATATTCATAAGGCAACATTTTTTTATTCGTATTTTTATCAGTTATTCTACTTTAGCAATATTGTGGTATAATAGCTGATTGAGCTATTTCTCTGGCGATTGCAGAATCAATTCGTTTTTTCTATATTTCTTTATAATTTATCTATCTTTAAAAATGCCTGTTCACTTCTAGTTCACAACTCTCTAGGATCATTCATTTGTCAATAATATGGCAGAGGAGACGTTCTCGCGAATAGTCCGAATTGCTTTCACTTTAATGACCAAAATTGATTGCAATCAGGTTCTGTTCTAGCTAGATGAATAAAGTGTAGTTTATTTAACATTTTATTTTATTTATTTTTTATTATTAAACTTTTAAAATTTTGTTTAATTTTAATTTTATTGTAATTAATTTTTTATTTAATTTTATTCTATTTAATTTAATTTTTTTTTGTTGCAGGCTCGTTTAACGTGCACGAATTATTTTTTCCAATTTTAGTTGTTTTATTTAATCTGTAAATAAATCTTACTCAACATCATTGGGAGCCGGTTTCACCAAATCTAATTATACTAGGCTAACTATCAAACTAGAGTTATCAATAAATGCCGACGGTATTCAATGAAATGAAACTTATGTATCATTTTCAGCTCTATTTTTGCAACTCGGTCAGGTCGTTGTTCCGGCGTCATTTTGTTTTTAATATTCGCTTGATCTTTTTCGGGTGCCGGAGCAACAATTTTTTCATGCTTACTCGTAAAAACTGCCTCACATATCCAACAATTAACAGAACTTGTTTCAAAACTACACTAAGTATATCACTGTTTAGTGTTTTTACTCCAAAAAATTGTCTTTGTACAAACTTTGTTACAAACTTTACAATACTTTTTTTTTAATTTCTTATTTATTTTTGTTTTTTATAGAGAGGTCTAATACGCGAGTTTGTAAACCAAGAGTTCTATATAGAGTGCGTCGATTTATTTATTCGATAGAATGACCGATAACACAGTTTGGCCGCAATAATTTCAAACCGTTAGTGAGAACGATTGTTTTCTCAAAAATAGACTCATGTTCCGTTGAAGAATTTAATCGAGGCGTTTGCTCGCAATTTTTGCGTAACTGGCACTAATTTAATGTCGCAGATTTATTTTCGCGCACGAACGGAACTTCCACACGAGCACCACTCTTGCTAAATCCAAGTCGCACAGCCGCCGAGGAGAAGACTGGATCGCACTCGCGAAACCTAAACTGACCGAGGACAATCCGAGGATAATGTGGAGGGGATTTCGCGACTTGCTGTTCGAGGAAGGTAGTTTATTTCGCCCGGGGAAGGGAACGAGGTCGTTTCGAAGCTCTGCCATGCGAACGGCTCTTTGTTGAGAGCAAAAAACTTGGCGTACATGTATTTGGCGCACGTGTATTACGCATACCCGTATATGACGACATAAGCACCCGTAAGATAGCGTACGGATGTCGCATGCGGGCGCTTAATGGTTCAATAGAAAGCTAAGACACAAAAAAAAAAAAAAAAAAAAAAAAAAAACTGCAAATGATAGTCCAGTGGTTTATTATTCCTTCGCTTCAATAATGATTTAAGAAGATTATCTGTGATAGTTACCATCCCGAACATTAACGAACCCGAAAAACAGATGGTAAATTATACTCCGTAGCAACTATTGTAATTTTAATCAATATTATTTTTCATAATTTACAAAATAAAATCTGAACTTTTCGCCTTACGGTATAGTTGTAGTGAGTGTTCGACGAGCATTCCAACGAGTATAGAACGATTTTCGTAGCTCCGAAAATTCTCGATTTATACCCTCATGCCAAATTTCTGGAAATCTCCCAAATTCGACACAAAAGCTGCGATAACCCGAGAACCAATCAAGCTATCGGCCCCGCGATGGTCTCATTCGATTCAGCGTCCAAAAATCTATAGAAATTGATACTAAATAAGTACACATTTTTCTGTAAAACCTTGGAAAATATTAATTTTCTCCCCCTCTCAAAACCCCCAAAAATACCCTTAAAATTGAGCTAGCAATGTGGTTCGAGGATTGGGCCGTCGTGAGGCCGAGATTGGTTTTTGGTGGAAATTTAAGAATCTAGCTATTATTGTTTAGCCGAAAAAGTGTTGACGGCGTACGGCGGACAGACAGAATTTTTTTTTATTGGATATTCGGATTCTACATACCTTGAAACGTAAAACATCAAATTTTGAGGGGGGTTCGAAACTTTTTTTCTTGGGCGATTACAATGGTTTATTATTGAATAATAAACCAAAAGAAAATTGATTAAAATTACGGCAGTTGCTACAGATTTTTCCCTTATTGTTACCAATCTGTTGTTTGGTGGGAACATTTGCAAATGTTCAGAATGGTTACTATTACAAAATTTGTAATAGTAACTAGAACACTAGTGTAAAGAGAACATCCATTTAAATGGATGTTCTCTTTACACTGCACTTCTAATCAAATAAATTATATCTAGCTAATTCGTGAGTTTGAGTCTCCTGGCTTATGTTTCCCAATAATACTTGTAGGTTGACAATTTAGACACACGACAGTAATAAAAAATTTAGATCATTTAAACCAGACGTGCTTGTATAAATAAATTTGTCGAGTGGATCGACCTATGAAAATTGTTCCTGTTTATTTTCTACTTGATATAAACCCGAAAATAATATCGCTCAAATTACCCCCTTCTCCCCACCACTTTCCCACCAAAGCCTAATTCCGGTTACTTTTGGGTTCCCCTCGTATATGCACTGGCGTTAGAAAATATAAGCATGATGCCCTGTTTCGATATCATCAGCAATCAACACGTTATTATATACTCTAAATCAAACAGTTGTATGCGATTCCTCCTGCAAATGTACAAATTTTTAATTTGATCGTTTCGAATCGTTTTTCCGTTTCGATAATGATATTCGTCATTGTGATGGTCGGAATGATATCTTGTCGATGCAGTAGAGTGACTTTTTGATGAGAATTTTTACAAAACTAACGTGTTTTGTATCTCAAAAATATTCACAAACACTGAGATATTCGAGAACCGTCGGATAAATCGTCCATAATAATAAATATCAAACAAAATCTTCAGGATCGTTTCATCATCAACAAATCCCTAAAGAACGCCATAAAAGTGCTGCAGCATTCTGGCTATAAAAATGAACGACCGCCGTTCAACAGTTTCTAGGGGAAGTACTGTGTGTTATCTAGGCGAAGAATTTTCAGCGAGAGAGTCGTTCTCAATTCAAATCAGCAGCTACGGGGAAAAAACTAGGCCGATGAGCGAATACGTTGCCCAACCCAAATCTCCGGAACGTCAAACTCGATGGGGGCTCAGCCGTCGTGCTTATCTATCGAGTATGTCTGTCTTTTCGCTCAGTCGCTCGGTTGATCAATTCAGCACGATGTGAAAGTGACCTCGATTCGCAGCTGCCAATCATCTCGGTCCTAGATGCGGATAGTGCTGAAAGATCGATCACCTATACATAAATAAACGATTACCTTATTCCTCTTTCTACCGGTTGGAGAGAGGAGATAACAGTAACGCAACGCTACTATCGAATTTCAAGTATACGAGCCTGTGGGAAAATAAAAACGCTGCAAATGATTGTACAGTGGTTTATTATTTGTTCGCATCAATATTGATTTAAAAAGCTAAATTTTTTACCTAACGGTTCAGCTGGAGAGAGTGTTTGACGACCATTCCAATGAGTATAGAACGATTTTTATAGCTCCAAGATTTCTCGAGTTATACCCTCATGTCAAATTTCTGAAAATCTCCCAAATTCGGCACAAAAGCTGCGATAACTCGAGAACCAATAAAGCTATCGACCCGGCGATGGTCCCATTCGATTCAGCGTCCAAAAATCTATATAATTTGATACCACGTACACATTTTTCTGAAAAACCTTGGAAAATATGAATTTTCTCCCCCCTCAAACCCCCCTTAAAATTGAGCTAGCAAGTTGGTTCAAGAATTGGGCCGTCGTAGGACCGAGATTGATTATTGGTGAAAGTTTCAAGAATTTAGCTATTATGGTTTGGCCGGAAAAGTGTTGACGGCGTACGGCGGACAGACAGAAATTTTTTTATTGGATAATCGGATTCTACATGCCTTGAAACGTAAAACATCAAATTTTGAGGAAGGGTTATAAAAATTTTTTTCTTGGGCGATTACAATGGTTTATTATTGAATAATAATAAATAGGGGTGTTTAAAATTTAAGGCCACCGTCTGAAAAAATCGCCGATTTTCGGTTTTGGTTTTCCAAAAAAATTCGAAATCGAAAAACGTCGTTTTGGTGAAATTTTACGATCGCGCCTACAATCCTACAATTTGGTGTATTTAATTATATTTTTATGTTATGTTCCCGCGGAGCTATTCGCGCTTGAAGAAAAGTCAAAACACGTTTTTTTTTTACATAAAGTGGAATATATCTCAAGAGCTATTACATAGGCTAGCTATTACATTTTCTAATTTTTCATCGATTCTACATTAAATTTCCTTCATTTTCTTCCACAGCACCTAATCTGCCCCATTTCGGGAACGTGACGGAAAAAAATCCCAAAGTTGAAACTTCAAAAGTGTGAAAATCGAAAAAAATTCAAAAAATATTAATAATTGTTCGAATTTGATTTTTTTCATTTTAAATTCGAATTCTACGTCTAATTTCCTGTAAGAATCATATATTAAACAACTTTGATCCGTACTGTAAGTATTTGCAACGGATTTTAAAAGTTGAAAAACATGAACCGTGTAGTACTAAAACTGGGAAAAACTAATGTTCGTCGTCAAATTTCCACCGTTTTGACGTCATATTCGGATTCAGCGTTAAATTTCCTATAAGAATAGCTTTCAAAATCGCTTTAAAACAAAGATTTAATATTTCACCCTTACCGGAGCTCGGAATTGCGGCCGGCGATAAACTCGATTTACGGAAAATAATTTCTCTGGCTCTGTTTAAATTTTTTTCACCAATTTTTTTGCTATGTACGTGTGTAAGGCGGTCAAATGAAGACTTCTGCATAATAAAACAATTGATTCGCATTTATTTTGACCCCGAAAATCAGCGTTAAAGTCCAATTTTTGAGCTTTCAAAAACCGATTTTTTCGGGCCACTTGCAGATTTTTCCGAGAAATAAAAAAAATCACAAAAATACATCATGGTAAGACACAACTTTCCTGAAAATTTCAGATGTTTATCTGTATTGAGAGAGGAGTAAAAAATCGTTAACTGATCGGTTGAGAAAAATCGCAGGGGTACCCCTTGGATTTTTCGCGAAAAAGTTTTTGACATGGATTTCGCTCAAATTCAGCATAACGATAGTTGATGATGTGTATATCAATAATATATGGTTCATTCTTTGTTTCTTTCGCACTAAATAGATGAAAAGAACGTTTAAAGTTGAAAAATGTGATTTTTTCGTGTATAGTCTACTAATATTGTTGAATAACGCAAAAACGGTTGAAAAATGCATAGGTACATTACATTAGGAAAATGTGGACAGTTAAATTACCTATCTTTTGGCATATTCAAACATCTGAATTGACGACTTTTTGTTTGAGTTATCCACTGTGCAAGTTACAAATCTTGGAAAACTTACAGTTGTTATGTCTATTTTGCTCCTACTTTGCTCCAGTTGAAAAACCCAATACTTATTATACTAAGTACGATACTCCACCAACTACATAGGTAGCAAATTATAGCAACTACTACTACCCACTATAATAACAACTATAAATTCCCACTCTCCATACACAAATAATAAACTACTACTACCTACCTATACCTATATACTATACTATATACTGTGTACTATACTATATATAGTAGTGACAAGGACAACAACCCCACCCGAACCGCGATAGTTGAGGGGGCGAAGCCCCCCTCTGAGGGGGTTGGGCGGCGAAGCCGCAATGGGCGCTCAGCCCCTAGTATAAAAAATCCCTGCACGCTCTGCTTCCAATTTCCAAGAATGAGTACTTTCTTTGTTAATTAGCATATTATGTATTCTAGCGTATGAATTCGTTATGTATGCCACTAATGGTTCTGGAAGCTTCCTTCCTCACTCTTGCCCTCGTCGAATGATATGTCGGTCGTCGCGCAAATAATAAAATCCTCTTTGCCGTTTTCATTTTCGCGTAATTATTCCTTTCCGACGAACTAGGCTCGTGAATTCGAATGGAATCGGTGTGAAGCGTGTGGACTAGCTGATAAGAAAAAAGGCCAGGCCTTACATTACGAGGAAGTTGTTAATCATTCCACTAGACCAGTGATAATTCACATTAGTCGTAATGGTGATTATTTGGAAAAGGAAAAAAACACTAAACAACCATTATGACCGGCTCATCGTTTATCTCTGGTTAGAAACACTTACGCGTTGCTCTCAGCTGTCGCTCATTTCAAAATGATCGTCGCTCGCTCGTTTGAAACTAAGGGGCCTCGATTGATAAACCGCAAACAGTCAGCGAGCAACGCTATTTGCGTCCTCTTAAAAATGCCGCCATTGTCTTTCAAAGTTGGGCACGTATCTGCGTCGAGAGGTGAGTGAACTCGACGCAACGTGGCGCAGTACTATTGTTGAAAAGTAGGTCTGTCTCCGTGCAGAACGTGAACGCGAAAAATTATTGTAAATCGACGGCTACAGGACAACATGTGTTATAAAAATTTGGCTGGTTTTCAGGAGAGAGAAAAAAACGTTTTAAAAACGCTGCAAATGATTTTACAGTGGTTTATTATTCATTCGCTTCAATATTGATTTGAGAAGACCATCCATTTGTTATTGTAATTATTCCGAACATTTGTAAACGTTACCACCGAAAAACAGATTGGTAACTATCGGGGAAAATTCTGTAGCGACTATAGTAATTTAATCATTTTTATTTTTCTTAATTTCCAAATTAAAATCTAATTTTTTGCCCTACCGTAGGGCTGGAGAGAGTGTTTGACGACCATTCCAATGAGTGTAGGACGATTTTTATAGCTTCAAGAACTCTTGAGCTATACCCTCATGTCAAATTTCTGAAAATCTCCCAAATTCGACACAAAAGCTGCGATAACTCGAGAACCAATAGAGCTATCGACCCGGCGATGGCCTCATTCGATTCAGCGTCTAAAAATCTATATAATTTGATACCAAATACACCTTTGTCCGCAAAGCATTCGAAAATGCGCATTTTCTCCCCCCTCAAAATTCCAAAAATACCCTTAAAATTTAGCTAGCGATGTGGTTCAACGATTGGGCCGTTGTGAGATCGAGGTTTATTGTTGGTGAAAATTTCAAGCATATAGCTATAATAGTTTGGCCGGAAAAGTGTTGTCGGCGTACGGACAGAATTTTTTAATTCCACGTTTTATTGGATATTCGGATTCGACATGACTTGAAACGTAAATCATCAAATTTGAAGGTGTTAATTTCAAAGAGATATTGGTTTGAATCATACCTTCTTCCGTCTTCAACAATCACTGAATCGTGTTCTTAAATGAAAGCAACAAGCACCACCTCAGTTTGAATAGATGAAATATATTAAATATTCAGTATCAAAACCAACAGCGAAACGCTTCGTATACGTATACAACAGCACAAGCAGAAAGCAGTGAGTAGAGTGTTACAGGCTGGCTAGATAGTTCACAGATCATCTTTTACAGTACAGAAAACAGGCTGCCACACAGGGCTGGTAAACCAAGCTCATGAAAATAGAACATGTTGTATATAACAGAAGTACATGATTCTATGTGAACGATTTATATAATATTCACAACAATCCTGGATTTCTATATAACTTATTTTACACAACATTATTTGTTCACATTCCCCTTTGGGAAATAGTACCTTCCAATTCCAACTAGGTACAGCGCCGTCTAGGAGCATTGTAGAGAAACCTAATCATTTTCTCAACACTCCCTCCTTTCTCGTTACAAGGCTCTGGGCACCCTTTTCGCTAGCCCCTGAAATTTTGGTTGTACTTTACCATTGCAACCATTCAATAAATAACCCCTTTTTCGTATGGTTAAATCATGAAACAATCTTTCATCTATCATTCAAAAAAATGACCACAAAATCGTTAGGTCGATAATAACATGGAACCTCTTTATCGTATGGTTAAATCATGAAACAATCTTTCATCTATCATTCAATAAATGACCACAAAATCGTTAGGTCGATAATAATATGAAACAATTTTTCATCTATCATTTAATAAATGACCACAAAATCGTTAGGTCGATAATAATATGGAACACACTTACAGTTCTTTGCTCGATTCACTAATCATGAGAGTTCTCTCTAACTGCAAGATTTTTCGCTATCCATTTTCTTCAAAAGAATCTTCGTATCAGTAGTTGGGCTTGTGTTACTCCCATGGTTCTGTGGAAAGTATTACAGAAAAGAATTAGTTTCAATCCAGAACAACACTATCAATTCATTTGACCAACTGATCCCGAAACAAGAAAAATTTTTCCTGTGGCAACGGTTTTGTGAACAAGTCTGCAGTTTGTTCATCAGTACTGACCCATTCTATTCTCACATTCCCATTTGAAAACTCTTCACGCACATAATGGTATGAAAGTTTCACAATATGTTTAAGAGTGCGAGATTCATCTGTTTTAGCCAAGGCAATTGCAGGCTTGCAATCACAATGTAATGTGGGTAAAATATCTATCTTAGTCAAAAACTTACACATGCATCGAATGCTTGTCAGTTCTTTACAAGCAGCTGTCATTGCAATGTATTCTGCCTCTGCAGACGACAATGAAACATGAGTCTGTTTTTGGGACTTCCAAGACACCAAGTCCCCAAATACTCTAACTATATACCCTGTAGTTGACTTTCCATTTACGTCATTTGTTCCAAGGGATGCATCCACAAAACTTTCAATTGCATCACTTGTCCCCGTAAAGATCAATCCCAAGTCAGCAGTTCCATTCAAGTATTGAAGGACCTTCTGAACACAGTCCCAATCATAAGATGTGAATCCTACTTGTTTTCTACTCAAGAAATTCACAGCATAGGATATATCTGGCCGAGAACAATTTTGAATGTACAAAAGCGATCCAATCACTTCTCGATAAGGCACTCTGGGAAAATAATCATTATTTTCTAATTGACAGGTTAAAGTGTTCGTTTTTGGAAACATGGGCAAATTACTTACCTTATCTTTATCAACCAAATACTTTTCCAGAATTTCTTTGACAAACGTCTTCTGATTAATGAAGATTTTCTTAATTTTTCTATCTCTAAAAATCTCAAGCCCAAGGAATTTCTTAGGCGTGCCCATATCATTTATTTCCAACTCAGCACCAATCATACCAATTATTTCTTTAGCTTTACTTGCACAATTAGATGCAAGCAAACAATCATCAACATAAATCAAAAGAATGATAAACTGTTCCCTTTCTTGCCAATAAAATATGCATTTCTGATAATCATACCTCACAAAATTCAACTTTTCTAAAACCGACCTGAATTTCTTGTACCAGAGATTTGGAGAAACCTTCAAACCATAGAGAGATCGAACAAGGCGACATACATGAGTCTCTTTTAAATCGTTAGGAACTTGAGTTAGTTCCACCACACCCTCAGGAACCTCCATGAACACAGGTTTCTCTAATTCCCCATGTAGAAAAGCTGTCTTTACATCAAGTTGGTGCAAATCCAAATCATACTTATTAGCTATAGACAGTACCAACCTGACATCACTCAAGCGTGCAACTGGTGCATAGATTTCGTTAAGCTCGTAATGATTCGTGTCAGCAAATCCTCGAGCTACAAGCCTACTCTTGTACCTATAGTTCCCATCAGCCTCCTGTTTTCTTTTGTGAACCCATCTAGCCTTGATTACTTTGGTGCCAGAAGGCAGTTCTGATTTTGGTATATATTCCCATGTACCATTCGATTCCAATGAGTTAAGCTCATCTCGAATGGAATCTTCCCACAAGTCTCTTTCTGGGCATTCTATGGCTTCCTTAAAAGAATTTGGTTCTATGTACAGAATATTATTCTCATCAATAGATTTCTCATTGGACAAATCACTCTCAGAATTCTCTTCTGTACAAATTTCCAACAAATCAGCCAATGGTTTTGGATAATCTTTTATCTTGTCCCCATAAACCTGATTTTCAATACATTTTACATCACACGATCTCACCAGTGTTTTGTGTTCTTCATCAAACAAAACATAGCCAGTATCCCCACATTCTAATAGATATGCCCTTCTAGCATTTGGCGCAAACTTGGGTTTAGGCTTATTGTCCACAAACATAGACAAACAACCAAAACGCTTCACATATTTCATTGATGGTTCGTTCCCATGAATAACTTCATATGGACTCCTGAAATCATTAGAAGCATTTGGTAATCGATTATGAATATGTACCACATAATTGAGAGCATGTCCCCAGAAGGAATACGGCATTTTAGCTGAAAGAAGATTGACCCTGATTTTCTCTATCAATTCCCTATTCAGTCTTTCAGCAGCTCCATTCAATTGTGGTGTATAAGGCTCACTTGTCACAACTTTAATTTGTTCTTTCAATAACAGATCTTTCATTTGAGCAGTCTTATACTCCAAGCCTGAATCTGTTCTAATGGAACAGACAGAATGTTTTTCGTTTAGGAGCTGTGTTATCTCATCTAGACAACTCCTCAATGCTACATGGACTTGTTTCTTATCATTTATTGCATAGGCAAAGACATATCGACTGTAATCACACATAAACGTCACAATATATTTAGCTTGAGTTCTGAAATTAACGGGCTTTAATGGACCCATTAAATCACTGTGCAGAACAGCAAATGGTTTATTCACTCTTTTCCTAGTTTCGTTGTGTGACTTCCTTATTGTCTTTGCCTCAGCACACTCAATACAATCTAAAATCCTGTTTGTAATTTTGACATTTTTCATTTCTGGAATAAATTTAGCGGCTACTTCTAAATACTTCTTCGAGGCATGATTGAGCCTCACATGCCACAAAATATCTTGATAGTCTTTCAAACTTTCCTTAAACTTTTCTCCCAGTTTTTGCAAATCAAAATTCATTAGCTTTCTGTCTATAGCCTCAGATTCCATCGAGCTCCCTCCCGCCTTAGCATCTATATCTACCGAGGAGCTACCCAGAGAACCAGTGACAGAATGATTAATACTACTCCCTCCCACCAGAACATCTCTGCACGGAGAACTAAGATTTCTGGTGCCATCTGATGACTTAGTGCAATTAATATTGCCAAGAGACAATTTCTTTTTCAGGTGCATGCATGAATGATCTCCCTCGTTTCCCCTCTTTGAACTGTAATTTGAAGCTAAATCAAACTCTATCCACCAATAGCTGTCTATGAATTCACACTTTTTTATTATCTCACCTGTAGAAGAGTTAATAAATTTAGCCTTGTCTTTTGAAAAAATAACCTCCATGCCTGCACCTGTTGCTTTTCGAAGAGAAAATAAATTAACAGTCAATTCAGGGGAATAAAGAACATTTGTCAAACGAGAGATTTTACCATTATTGACAATTGCAATATCACCATAATACTTGCAGATCAAGTCTGCCTCAATATCTTTGTTTGCACAGGTGAATCGTTTGGGTGTTTCAAAAACCCTCAAATTTTCAAAATACTCTCTCCGGTTAGCCAAATGCTCTGTAGCCCCTGTGTCAATTACAGCTCGAAAATAAGTTAATTGTTTACCTTCAGAAACATTCATCGCTGAGTGACCCAGTCTCTCCCTTGAGTAATTGACAAGAGCGATTTCCTGCTCTTCTTCTTCACCAACCAACACCCAAGTGTTCTCATCATCCTTTTGGTTAACATCACCAGCAATGAAGAATGTGGAAGGTTGTCCAGTGCTCGTTAGATGCTTCTGTATTCGCTTAGCATCACCGACTGTCATTTGCACAACCTTGGGAACTTTCTTTCCTCTGTTCCTTGCCGTCATTTTTGCTCTTGACGATGGGGCGAATGATGAGCCAGCATTTCGTTTTGGCTCAGGGCACTGCGCAGCAACATGAGTTGTTAGCTGTTTGCAATTATAACATTGCCGTAATTTAGATCGACACATTCTGAACGGGTGACCTCGCCTACCACAGTTGTAACAAATCACCTTGGGATTTATACCACCTCGGAAGCTTCTTGCATGGAAATGCTCGTTAGCCGCAGAAGAGTGTCCAGCTTTTCGTTGAACACGTCTTCCCGACACATTGACACCACGACCTCTTCTTCCTCCATCTCTAAGGCTGGAACTTCTCATTTGATTTTTCTTTGAGTCAGCAGAAAATAGCGTGCTCGTTCTTAGGCTTCGATCTAACACCGACATTTGTTCAATCTCATTGAACTCGTCAGTCAGCATGTTTTTCAGCTGACTTAGCCCAAAACCAGCTTCGTTATCCAGTTCTCTCTGGTAGGTGTGAGTGTCTCGAATTGCTCCCATGAACGTTTGTTTGATGTAAGGCTCGTTCATCACCTCAGAATTAATTTGTCGGATTTTTCTGACCAGATTATCAAATCGGTTGATGAACTCAAGTGGAGTTTCAAGTTGAGATTCGAAATTCAATCTAGCGAACTGTTGCATTAAATTGTTCACAAACGCTTTGCTTGTAGGTTCGCAATATTTTCCCAAAACCGACAAAATTTCTTTTGGGTCCGACAAATTTCCCACTATTCCTTGATAATGAAGATCCAAATGAGCCATCAGGAATAATTTTACTTTCTTAGCTGCCAGAAGTTTGTCACGTTCATTTTCATTATATGACTCAGGCATCTCGTCCCCATTTATAAGAAATGCGCAATCCTGTGACTCAATCGCATCCATTATAGATCGGTACCATAAATTGAATGCTACCTGTCCGTTTTGTTCAAGCTTGATTTCCAACTTGGGAAATTTAATCGAATGAACGTGTTTGGCCCCCCACTGTATCGTTTTGGAGGGTCCACACGCTCTCACTCGCTCCAGTCTATCTTGAGCCGGAGTCTTATTCGTTGCAGCGTTTTTCGGGACCGAATCGTTACCCATTTGCTCCTGAGAAGACAAAACACCGCCATCATCCACCTCCATCACCAATGGCAACCTCGGCACACCAGGTTCTTCAGCCTCGATATGGCGTTTGAGTATTTTAATTTCTTCCACCATTTTCTTATGCATTGCCATCAGCTGCTGAGCCCATTGAGGATATGCTTCATCGGTGGTGATGGAGTTGACCTCATGTTTTTCCGGCGCCGACTGATTAGGGAGCGAGTCAAGAACCGTTCGACGAAGAGTGTTCAGATCTGGAGATGAACAATTTGTATCTCCCTCGTCCAGCTCCATTGCCAACAACGACTCCTCATCCATTTTTTTTTTCCTCTCTCCTTCTCAATTCCTATAGAAATAAATGCATAGTTAGATTTTTTATTTAATATTGTACGCTCATTAATCGTTAGCATACATGCGCCTTTCAATTCTGCTTGCTAAATTCAATCATTATCTATCTAAATTTCACTTCTATCGTTAGGTGCTTGTACTTGCTTCATTCCATTCTTTTTCCATCTTTTTCACTCCAACTTTTGAGAAATATTTGTTGATGAAAAATCAACCAATACTTCACAGAAAATATCCATTTCAATGTGATAACATAATAATCATCAAAATTATTCATTCAGTTGAAACATTATCTCATTAGAGGAATTCGTATCATCGTTTCCTCACCAATTTTTCAAAAATCAATTATACACACATACGGTTACACGAAGAGTAAAAAGCAACGTAACTTCGGGACTTGCAACCTACAACTTTTTGAACTTAAAAGAATTTCATTTGTGAACTCAACAATACGCATAGAAAATACTTGTTATAATTCTACCAATATAATTCTATTGAACCGGGGATGGGCCCAAGTCTGCTGGGGAGGTGCAAGTACACCCGCCCAGCCGGCTTCTGCCTGACCGGTCACTTATAAAATTATTATTATTTTTTTTTTTTATTATTATTATTTTTTTTTCCGACTTTACTCTCAATAAAACCAGGCTAATAAAAAAAACTATTGAGTTCATCCCATAATTCTTTCCTCATTGCACTGTTGTCCCGAGAGACAATAGACGACATCAGCGGACTACCCATCGAACGAGACCATCGTCACCTACTCGAACAACTGGGACCATCCTGTCGCTAATGCCTCCGTTGGAACTCAACAATGATTTTCTTTCTTCTTTCCTTTTTCTTACAGAAATTTCTATCATCAAATATTTCCTAATCAATCTTATTTGAAATGTCCAAGTTCAAAAGTTGGCCCGAACTTCGTTAAATTGAACATTCGTTTGACTGTGGAGCTCAGTTCTCTATCCGGTGTCTAGTACCATTCTATCAGTTTCCTCAGCTACAGCATTCAAAGCCCAAATCTATGCTGGTCGTCCACATAATAATATGATGCGGCCCTCTAGTTGGTTGATCATCTACAAACCAGGGTATTTCAATTCAGGTTTTCGTTAGTGTGTGTCATCTACTTTGTACTTTACTCTATCTGATCTACCAAAGTTCTTTATATTCACAACGCTGCGCAGCCTAGTAGCCGATCTCGTTGCTACTACCTGAATGAAACAAACAGACTTCTTCATTCCGCTTTCGCGCATCGGTTGTCTAGAGTGACTTCGGGCAATCACCTAGACGGCACTTCGTCAAACCAATCATATAGTGCCAGAGGAACTCGTACTAAACCAATGGGAGCGACCAACTAGTATTCGTTTCGACTCCCGCCGCTCAGTTCGTTCGGCATTTTGTTTATGTATCCACCAACCTAATCATTCATCAGAAATCGACCGAAAAACTACAGAATCCATGAATCGAAGAAGACGATGTGACCATAGAAATCGAGAGAATCGAAACGACAAGAACAAAGGAAACTGGAACGCAGCCTCTAGAAGTTCCATTGAAACCGACTTCCCATAACCTGAACATCCAGCGAGTCACGTGTCTGATTAATTTTCATTTCAGTTTTAAGTCCGTCCATACATATCAGTAAACTTATTACTCGAAAGAAAACGAATGAAAATTGAAGTATTATATTATCTGTCTTCACCGAGCTCCAGCAGTCAAATTCAATTACTCGATCATAGTTGCATTACGTACGCTTACGCAACATAACTCAACTTCATTACTGTGCGTACGAGGTTATATCGCTTGGATTATATCCCAATGATTATATCCCTATGATTACGAATTCGTGTTAATTTCAAAGAGATATTGGTTTGAATCATACCTTCTTCCGTCTTCAACAATCACTGAATCGTGTTCTTAAATGAAAGCAACAAGCACCACCTCAGTTTGAATAGATGAAATATATTAAATATTCAGTATCAAAACCAACAGCGAGAACGCTTCGTATACGTATACAACAGCACAAGCAGAAAGCAGAGAGTAGAGTGTTACAGGCTGGCTAGATAGTTCACAGATCATCTTTTACAGTACAGAAAACAGGCTGCCACACAGGGCTGGTAAACCAAGCTCATGAACATAGAACATGTTGTATATATCAGACGTACATAATTCTATGTGAATGATTTATATAATATTCACAACAATCCTGGATTTCTATATAACTTATTTTACACAACATTATTTGTTCACATTCCCCTTTGGGAACTAGTACCTTCCAATTCCAACTAGGTACAGCGCCGTCTAGGAGCATTGTAGAGAAACCTAATCATTTTCTCAACAGTAACCATTTCATTTTTATAAATTCATGG
>JASJUZ010000202.1:0-105651 GCA_037159825.1 Tupiocoris notatus | reverse complement strand
GAGTTTTATTTTATCAGTCCAGCTCTTGTGTTTTTTGTGTAGGACAATTTGTGGTTCGCTTTATATTTCATTTTCGTTTCCCCGCGGAGCAGTTTAATTATTTATTAGCTAGGCATTACATTCCGTTCAGAATCTATTAATTTACAATTTATTCGGCGATTTATTAGAGAAAATTGTTTGAACATGTTTACAGGAAATGGAAGCGAAGAGTGAAGAGTTGAAGAGGCGTGGAGAAACTATCATGGAGCTGACTGCCAAGGTGAGGAAAAAATTATACCGTTTCATTCTAATCAAGTTACGGTTTTTCACGGAACATTATTTACGCAATTAGGCGGGTCTGAATAATTGCGATGTTGCCAGCTTGCAGGTCAGAGAATAAACAATATGGAGAGTGAGGTCGAGTGTACGATAGACAAAGTGGGAGGTCAACATGTCCACCTATTGGTGATTTACGGGTTAAATTACTCACGCCGTCGGTTCGTTGGGGCTATGAGTGGCAACTCGGCAAAAAGGATCACCCGCCTAATTTCGTGTCTGCAACTGTAACTTAAAACTAGTTCACATCCAACGTACGATCAGTCATTATAGTGTGAACAGCGTTGTACAGTACAATCCTTTTGCGTTTAATTTATTCTTTTTCACGTTGGATGACTAAACGTAATTTATCGTTCCTATTGAGAACTTGCGACGTATTTCTCGTTAAACTTCGGACACATCGCTAAATTGGAAACCCGTAAAAGCTATTACATTATTCCTAGTCCCATTGGAGTAAAACTGAGTCAAAACGGGCGAAATTGATCTATTGCCGCTCTAAAATTATTGCCAAGAAAATTTGTGTGATTTTGGTTTATCATTAATAATAAACCATTGTGATCGCCCAAGAAAATTTTTTACCCCCTCCCCAAAAAAAATTTTTAAATGAGATGATCTAGAAAATATGTCCGTTACATTTAGTGTAAACAAGTAGGTGTTCTCCAGTTCTCAATTGACTATGGCTGATTTAGCAACTGCTGCCGCGTTCTCTTTCCCAATTCATTATCACAGTTCACATCAACAATAACCTGACAAGACCGGTGAAACACGCAACACAAGTCACAAATGCCGGTTTGTTATCGCTCATGGCTTGATAACAAAACCCAGTGTTGCCAACAATGTTGACGGAAAAAATAACAATGTTTCAGCAAATGTTGCCAACAATGTTTCCAGTAACATTTCGGAGGAGGAATTGTTATCAACATTTTTCAAGTGCCGTAACAATGTTATTAACAATTCTTCGCCCGATGTTGATAACATTGTTGCCAACAATGTTGCGTTCGGTGTGAAAGGAAAGTTACTGAAAAATGCTAATAACAATTTTATTGTCCGGTCTGTAAAGGCCTTAAGAAATGTTCCCTTCTAGTTACCAATCTTAAGTTTGGTGTGAGAATTTACAATTATTCGGAATAATTATTAATAAAAATGGATGTTATTCTTACATCATTATTGAAGCGAAGGAATAATAAACCATTGTACCTACAATCGCAGCAGTTTTTTCACTGAAATAAATTCGCTTGGGTTCCATTCCCAATACCTCCCTCATCACGCCTATGCTTTTCCTAAGACATTCCCTATGTGCCTAACTTCCATCGATTTCTGTCCATGCGTTTCTCTACGAAATAGCTGAGAGCGAGACACCCAGAATATGACAAGGTTATATTCTGTTAGCCAGCTGTCCTTATGCGAATAATATTTCTCACGATTAAAACGATTGTCAATAAGACAAAATTCTGTTTCTATGCTACGTTCAATTTAGAATAAATTTTTAAATAGGCGCACATCGCATCACAAAGGACAGCTGTTAGTAGAAGCACGTATTTAGCACTTTGAAATGGCTCCATTTTCACCTAATAATGGTCCAAAATTTTTTCGTCTTTTCGATTTCCATAAATGAGTTTTTATCATATTTTCAACATAAATAGTCGAACGATGCGAAATCGATGAGTTGTGATTTTTGAACTAACAATTTAGGCCAAAGTAATTCCGCACGTTTCATTTTAGCCTGCTTTTCAGAATACTTGTTTGAATTAATAATAATATTAATATTAAATAATATTAATTGTTTGAATTATAATTTCTTCACCTAGCTTAACGCATGAACACTTTCAAAATAATATGGTATTCAATAAGGTACCCGAATGAATAGCTCTATTCCTATTTTCTGTTAGTTTTTACTATGTGCTCAGATTATGCTGTTGAAGCTTCATTTCATAATACTAGCGATTTAGCATCGCAGAGTTGAAGTATCGAAATTTCTAACGCCAGGGACAATCCTTGATACTAGTACTACGCCAAAACTTTACTCATATAAATATAGCCTGTAAAAATCAAAATTGAAAAAAAAAAACGTTGAACGCTTGTAAATTTCGGAAGTACTGTGTGTTATTCAAAATCCGGAAACGGGTAATTTTGCACAGCCATAACGAACTATTTAAGATTTCGATCGTTCAACATTTTTGACTCATATGGCCTGTAATGAAAATAATAATAAACTTTCGTCTCGGGATTAATTGGTTTCAAGAAACCAAATTACTTTTCATATTTCCCAATCAGCGAAGAGTAGAAAATTACTTACAACAATAGCTTCTGGTGTGGTGCACAGGTGCACTCGTAGCCGAAACATTTTTGAGACCTACACATCTTGAGTTTTTTTTATATATTTTTTTATTTATTTTTTAAATATTATAATATTGCGTTTTTGCTGAAATGCTTTATTTATTCTAATTATAATTTTCAAATTGAACAGCTGAGCGTCAGGGAGACGGAATTGGAGTGCGTGAAGGAGGAGAGAGATCAAGCGAAAATCGATCTGAAAGAAGGCGGTTCCAAGGAAGAGCTGATTCGAAGAGCATGGGAAGTCAGGGACAACGCTGTTGCAAGGAAAAACGCCACTCAAGTACGTTGATGCTGCTGATTATAAAATTCCATAACTTCCAATGCACTCTATAATTATTTTCTTCTCAATTTAATCTGAACAAATAAATGTACCGGTATTACCTGGTTACAAACTAGGGTTGGGACATCGAAGCTTCAACATCGATGTTCGATGTTTAAATCATCGATAGCCCACAACATCGATGGTGCCGATATATCGACAAAAAAATCGATGTTTTATTCACACTGACAAAAAATCGATTAAAAGTAATAACGATTGTTTCATTTGTTAGTAAATTACAGGCTTTGCCATTTACGTTTAGGTATCAACTCAAAAGGTAACACTGAAACCAGTGTTGCCAAAGCATTAGGTACCCCCCCAGTAGGTACCCACTGAGAAAAAAAATCCCACCTCTTTCTTACAAATTGTTTTAGTAGCCCCTTAAATGTTTTATACACAAGAAAAAACAGAGCCCCTATTGATTAAAAAAAAAATTACAAACCCTATTACAAACCTGGTCAGCTAAGCTAATTTTCACTGGACCCAATTTCAGGTGGAGCTCGCAAGGACGAGAATAGATGTTATGCAAGCGAACAGCCAACTGATGGAAGCCATTCAACAGAAAATCGAACTGTCCCAACAGTTGGAGCAGTGGCAGGTAAATTATCATCCATGGCGATAATCTTCTACGAATCGATTAGTATTGAATAATTGATTAGATCGGATTCCTTGCAGATGGACATGCAAGCACTACTGGATGAGCAAATGCGTAAAAAACTTGCCAACCCCGAACAGCCAATCAGCGGGTCGAACAGTCCAGCTTCAGCTGAGAAGAAAAGATCGTCGCGTCGACTTTTTGGAATCTTCCAAAGGTGACCTGCTTGCTAATATTGCGGTCGTTCCCTATTTTTCTACCAGCGAATTCGTTCGCTCCAATTACTGGTACGTTGAAGGTTTTGAATGGCGTTTATTTCTAAAATGTGGCCATGCTCGAACGAAAAATCCATTACCAGTGAATATTGAATATCGCTAGTGAAGTACAATTGTACAGAAGAAAGATTACCAGTTTTCGGAGCGATTATAAAATGTTCCATTGTTCAGCCAATTTCGCCTTACTGGAATTTGATATCTTCACGAAATAAATCGCTCTTGTGTATTTTAAGACTGCCCACGCACGTTCTGACAATCGAAAGAAGGGTGCAAGAAAGCGTCAGAAGGCGGCTTGGGAAACTTTCAAATATGGTTGAGAATCGATATTTCCGATATATCGATATTTTCTCGTCAATTATCGATATTTTTCATCGATATATCGGTAATCGATTCCGTCTGTTCGATAGCTATCGATTATCGATATAGCGGAACGTAAATTACACACGCAAATTAAAGTTTTATTTTATTTAATACCCAAGACCCATCCTAATTTCAATAGTTTTCATAATTCTAATCTACTTTCAGTACATGGAAATAAAACAATGAAGTAAAATAAAAAATATTTTATTTTTCATTTTAGGTAATATCCTCAAGGTTTTTTCTAGTTTATTGGATGTTGGAAAAAAGTTAATTTTAGTTCTCTCTCCTAGGTTTGAAATTGATCTTATGAAAGAGTGGTAACACAGTCGGAGAGGTAAGTAAGGGAATTTACGAGGTAATGTCACATCACTGTAAAAATACATTTCCCTTAATTTGAGTAATTTTATTAAAATTTATATTCTTTTGCCAAATTAGTTGAGCAAATAGGTTCTGAAAAAGGCAAATCTTATACACAAATTGAAGTATCGATATATCGATTAATATCGATAGTTGAGGACCGATATATCGATAATAGGTGGTCGATTTCGGTTTCGATAGTAATATCGATATTAGAGCTCCGATATCCCATCCCTAGTTTCAAACGAAAAAGAAAAACCGTCTAGAGCGGGAGGCATTTTTCGTTTCCCCCTCTCTCGATTGTCGGAGGGCAGCTTAAACCCCAACAAATGTCCGCTCCTGTTGAATCGAATTCAATTGTTGGCTTAAATCAATTGCAAAAAGAGATGAAAGCTTTTGAGAAAAATTCCATTCGATCCTACTAACGGTATTCCATTCAACCGACAAGTGGAGTTGACTTCGCGGCGAATTTAACGGGTGTGCAATAATTATTTTTAATTTAGCTAACATTTTAACGAAACATAGCTAAACATAATAGACCTTGAAGTTATTCTACATATCGAGGAATCGAATCGTCCTCGCCTCATTCGTTTTCATCGTTCGGATTTCCGAGTTGGAGTTCTTCATATTGCATTTTATTGTAAAACGATAATTTTAGAGCTATGGGAAATGCATTTTTCGGTCTGTTGCCCGTTTTATTGAGGATTTTTTCCAAACTAGTTTCGTACGCTGATAAGATACGAGTTGCACCTGAAATCTATACGATTTTCACTGTTTTCGATATTTTTTACCTCACTGCTCTGGATTCGATTCTTCAAGTTTGGGAAAGATGACAAAAAAATTTTATCGTTCGATTGCGAGTAAAATAATATCATTCATATTATTCGAAACTAGCTCTCAGTTCTATACTGAAAAAATCATTTCAAACCAATGATGTGCTTACATTTTGTTATCCAACCAATAATAAAAATTCCTCGTCACATTCTCACATCGACGGGGAAGAATTGAGACCTCGTATCTCCATTTTGCCTAAATTAGATAAAAGCAAAAAAACTGCATTATAATATTTCTAAATTGCGGGATGCGAGGTATTAAAAATTGAAATTTCGTGCCAAAATAATTCGAAAAACGGCCGAACGAGCGCTAAAATCGGTAAAAACCAAGGCACTTGCCTGTTAGAAACCATAATCTCATTTTCGTCAAAAATGGAGATACGACGTCTCAATTCTTCACCGTCGATAAGGTAAAATATTGTCTCTATAAACAATAATGGGCAGCGGATCGCAAACTAGATTTTTCCCATGTCAATTGTTCTACTTAGTTCCCTCACACATATAAGGAGAAATACTTTCATTAACTGGGTAAAAATGGTAGTAAAAATATAATGATACTAGTTTAGAAATCACCTCGTGCCTAATATGTTTCATCTTTAAAGTTAACTATTCCATCATCGTCGATATTTTCGTTTCGTTTGTGTAAATTAATTTCTAAGTTTTAATTTCGAACGATAACCTCAGTACTGGGGATTTTTCGACTCTGTCAACAGCTTGTGATGTTAACTATTTATTACTTTCTGAATCCGCCGATTGCTCCAAGTAATTCGGTTTTATTCTGAAAACTATTTATGTCTCGTCTTTTTCGTTAGGTTTCTGTAAATATTAACATTTCTGGATATCATTAGATAATGGAAACGACCTATGTCGCCGCCTTTGTCGACAGCCTTCAATTAAAAATCGTTAGTGCCTCGCAATTCACTGTGGACAAATCTCAAGTGCGTACTTACACTAATAACTACCTTAATTGTTTGTACATTGTGATACTATTAAAGGTTGTATGTGAATTGATGCTCCGGAGTATCGCCGGAAATCGTTGTCGTAATTAACTGGTTAATAGTAGACAACATTGACCAATGTTGATGAAACGTTTTCAATCACTGTATTAGCTGTATGAGGGCCACGTGTACAACTTGTTGTACAAAAATAAAAAATAAACTTTTCTGACTACGGATTACAATTTTCTTTTCCCCCTCTTACTCTCAATTCATTTTTAACCGACTTCAAAAGGAGGAGGTTGACTTGCGTTTTTTTAAAAATTTATTTATTTTTATTTTTTAATTTTTTTTTTTTTTTGTATGCGTTGTCCGTTGGCGTTCAGCTCCTGTAAATCCGATCGGGTTACTTTTTTTTCTTTTTTGAAAGGGTTACTATCCAGGTGAGTCCCATAATTTTTTCAATTGAGTCCATCCAATAGTTACGTCTCCTGACGCGGAAAAATGCTGGAAAACGAGATTTTCGCAAAACAGGTGTTTGACTTTTAGAACTCATAGCTTCTAGAAAATTAGCTCGATTGTTTTGTTTTTGATGTCATATTGTTCATAATTTATCTGCCTATGAAGGCCTAGCCAAACATTTTTTTCGGCTTTCTGATACGGTGTGTAGAGAAAAAAGTGTAACTAAAAACATGATGCCTATTTTCACTTTTTTGAGGTTTTTCGACCACCTATCCCAAACACGCCCAGAAAAAAATATGAACATTATTGCACTCGGAGGCACTTAGTTAGAGCTTTCCAATGATGGTAAAAAATAAATTTTAAGTGGCATAATCTTAATCATCTTAATGTTTTAATTATCTTATATAATGATGGACCTTTGTAGCCCTGAAGATGCTCGAACAGGCAGAAGATCCGAGGCAAAAAAAAATAAGACCGAGGAGTAAAACGGCGCAAATGATAGTACAGTATTTTTTCATTCTTTTGATTCAATAATGATTTAAGAGCACCATCCATGATAGTATTTATTTCGAACAATCATAAACGTTCCCACCGAAACCGAAGCAACTATTGTAATTTTAAACAATATTATTTTGCCTAATTTTCAAAACGAAAGCTAAATTTTCCACCAATGGTATAGTTGAAGAGAATGTTTGACAAGCATTCCAACGAATATAGAACGATTTTTACAGCTCCGAAAACTCTCGAGTTCCAATAAAAAGTCCAAATTAGTGAAAATCTTCCAAATTCAACACAAAAGCTGCGATAACTCGAGAACTACCTAATTAGTAAAGCTATCGACCCCGCGATGGTCTCATTCGATTCAGCGCTCAAAATTCTATAGAAACTGATACAAATTAAACACACCTTCTCCTGAAACACGTTGGAAAACACGAATTTCCCCTTTAAAAATTCCCTTTAAATTGTGGTAGCAATTTGATTAAAGAATTGGGCAATTATCACGCCGAAATTGATTTTTGGGGGAAATTACAAGATTTTAGCTTTTATATTTCGTCAAATAGGTAACTGTTGACAACGTTGGGCGGACGGGCAGAATTTTTTTTTTTTTTTTTTGGATATTCGCATTCTGCATGCCTTGAAACGTAAAACCACATTTCGAAGGGTCAGAAAAGTTTTTCTTGGGCGATTACATTGGTTTATTATCGAATAATAAACCGAAACCGTCAGCTTTGTTTCCCCATTGTCCCAATAAAAATACTGAATATTCAGATTGTATTCACTACGAAATGTAGATATGTAATTTTTCCATGACGTACCTGTTCCTGATGAAAATGTAAGCGTCCGATTATCGAAAGGAAAATCCTCGCCGATGAATTCGATCGAGCGACAATAAATTGATCAATAAATTGGACAGTGAAATTTACCATTTATTTTACATCGAGACGCTAATTTGCTCAGCCCTAGCTTTAACAATAGCATATAATTGAACGAGACAGCTCTGGAGTAAGATTAATTCTTTACAAAGTGACGGAGAAAATCTTTAATAGATCGATTATGAGGGGAATTTCCATCATAAAAGTTGTTGCTACTTAGTTTAAGCAATGATAACAGCACTTAGTGGAATTCACTAATATCAACATTGTCCATTGCAATAACGATATCGCGCTAGTCGAATCCTAAGATGGCCTTGGTCCCGTACAAAATAAGTAGCGAAGATATGTCGAGTTTTCCCAAGAAGAGGCTAGTATGAATGAAGACTTTAAAAATTACACATCAGTCTTGCGTCGTTGTACTTAGAAACTAGAAAGGTCGAGAAATGAAAGCGGGAAAGAACTTCAAGAACTTGCAGTTTAGGAAAATCGGCAGTCATCGAAGACATTTCGCAATTAATAAAACATACGTGAAAAATACGATCGACAGAATTTCCGATCACGCAATTTCCGTTCAACAATTAGAGTATAATAATTTTCCATTCGTTCGAACAGACTTAAAATACGTCGGTATAATGAAAAAGAATCGAGACTAAAATTATTACATTTAACAAACTTAATAATGAAGGTATTTTTTTAAATAATTCCCTACAACTTACCGGATTCGGCTGCTACCGAATTAATAATTATTATTATAAACAAAATTGTTTTTCAGGGATTGCGGGAGAATACTGCAATATTAACGACGATTCAGGTTCAAGTTTGGTTCGAAAATTGTTTCTTATTCCGATGAGCACCTTGATTGTATATATGAAGTAAATCTAGTAATTCGTGCCCGGTATATTTCAAGAATTATAACATACAAATAAAAATAAAAATAAACAAACAAATAAAAATAAAAATAAAAATTTTAAAAAATGATAAAAAATAAAAATTAACACCGACTAGAAAATACACAGCTTTAACAAAATGAAAAAAATTAAATCCGACCATCATTCAGCTGTTGAACTCGTGGCCAGTATTTTACGAGAACAGGCGTCATTGATAATTCCATGTGGAAAAAAAAACTCAATTTTCCGCAATGTAGAGCGCTTAGTTGGAAAACTACGTAAAAATCGATAAAGGTACATTGAAACGTTATTCTACGCGTTAATTAACAAGAGTTGGTAATCATTCGCACCGTTGGATGTACAGTCTTCGAAAATGGATGGGCAGTTCATCACCACTCGTATAAATTTATCACATCAAATTCTTCAGTTTCGATTAAGTTAATCGAATATCTGAACTGTCTCTGGTTCAATGTCAATCGAAGACTCGCTATTGCTGTGTCGAAGTACAGGGAAAAATTGATAATGTATCGCAGTTCATTCGAAAAGTTCAATCGAATAAAATCTAGCGATTTGTTGACACGAATTTTGGTAAGCATGGCTAGGATAAATAGGAAGGCTCACACGTTTCACACTCAGACTTAGTCAATTAGTGAATTTTCTCATTACACAATTTCGTAACGAGATATTACACGAATAACTTACATTGCTTACGAATACAGTAGCGGACACGAAATTAGGCGGGTCGGAAAAATTTAGATGTTGCCAGCTCTCCTCCGCCGACCTAAAGGTCTTTACAGACAGGACGATAACATTGTTGAAAACATTGGGGAAACCAATAACCGATTAGGAGGATTTCATCAATAAATACTATTAATATTTCGTTAATATATTGATTAGGTACTATTTATTAGTAGTATATTAATCATTATTTGCCATTTTTAATACCTTAAATGTCAGCGTTAAAGACGAATTTGAAGCACGCAGTTGAAAATGCCGATTACGAATTGAAATTGTCATTTTCTATTTAGAAAAACGTTGAGTTTTCATTGAATAAACGTAAAATCCATTCGTAAGTCGCCGTTTACACTTGAAAACGTTTATTTTTCAGACCTATAAATGCGTTCACTTTGAAAGCTACTCACGTTCAAGTGATATCTCTAGGAAAAAGGCTTTGAGAAATGAAAAGAACGAGGGCCTATTATTAAAAAATAAACACAAAGTCTCATTAATAGGAGCATGCCCTTCAAAAAACAAAAAAAAAAAGGACGTCTGGCTGTAATCTCTGCTACCAATTAGCGAATAGAGCTGAAGTATTCGCTGCCCTTTTACTGCCACCCGCCTAATTTCGTGTCTGCAACTGAAAGAAACGATAGCGCCTGATTTGTATATAGAAGTTTACAAACAGGTCGTATAAATTAAGTAAAAAGTACAACAGAGCCTTCACAAAATTGGATGCGCACCTAATAAAAAGTATAATGAAATTTTCTATGAAATTTAATTCATTTTGGAAATAAGTAAATTTCGTGAGTTTAACGTTTATAGACCATGCACGTGTTCAGGAGACGTGTTCAGGCGGCAAGATTTTATACGTGTAAGTCCATCTTTGTGCTGACTACAGTGATGCGACAAGCAGAGCTGTGAGTTGTTATTTTGAAAACTTCTATATGAACGGGTGGATTGGGGCTCAAATGAATCAAGCTGTGAGCCCACGAAACGGCAAATCTGAACCCGCTAAAGTGATTATTTTCTGAATCCTAGGGTGGAAATGACTCGAGTTGTAGGGAAGCATCAAGCTACTCAAGGAGATCTGGGCCTCTCGAGGGGAGTTCGAGTAAAGGTGGTGCTGTAGGTAGTCATAGTTCTTTACGCAAGATATCAGCTAGTCGTGGACAATGTTGTTTTGAAAATTAACACTTTCATCCATTAAGAGAGATTCAATAAATGAGGAAAAATTTGCTGGTTTGGCCAAACTCATATCTTCATTAGTAGAAATAATTATGCGTTTAGACCATTATCAGAATCGAACTTCTGTTCGTGTCTCGCCAGACGAGAATTCTGATGATTTCCAAACTTAAATGATCACTTGAGTAAGATGCGATGCCACATTGCAAAACCGCAGGGTACATCGAAGTAAATCTGTAGATTCCCCTTCGAAGTTAAAGTCATCTTGAGTCGAGGAGTGAGCTGGGGCTAAGTGTGCTCCAGTTGTCCATAAATATACCGCTTATCCTCGAGTAGAGGAAGCCCTCGAGTGGAGGAACCCCTCAAGTGGAGGAAGCGCTTGAGTCGAGTGAAGGAAATCTGAACCTTGAGGAACGGCTATGAATAATAACATATTTTCCTGACCTTCGAGTACTCAGGTGTAAAGAGAAGCGCCAAACCCTACTCTGCACCAATCTATTGGTAGAGCAATGACGTGATGGACGAAATCTTTTGGTGCATCCAAGAAAATTCTCTCAGAACAGATCCTTGTATTTAGACAAGGAAAATGCACCTTATTCAGCCTAATGAATATAGAATAGGGTGTGAAAATATACTTCGCTGAGCCGCAATTGAGGACATGGAATTTGGCCTCTTGCAGTCAATTGATTGGTAATTTAATTCGTTTAAACGTCAGAACGACCGCGGGAGACAGATTATTGGAAGACGAAAGGTTTTCAGGAAACCAAATACTTAATGTAATATCATTTTTGAGTAAAATTCTCACGTTGTTATGTGCTTGTCGCTTTGCTACTTGCACTATTGGTTAGTCGAGTGGAATTATTGAACGTCTGTGCCTTCTTACCGAACCTAAACCGGTAAAAAACGCCGAACACGAGCGCTTTTTTAGTTTTTCTTCTCAAGATTATCGAAAATTGACTCGCACGTAGTTTTGTTACACCGAACATCACTATGTTGTTCATCACTAGACGTTTTTAACTATGTAGAATACATTGCTACCGATTTGTCATCTATCTGGAATTTTACAATTCTACCGAATAAACTCGACAGAACATACAACTCTAACAATAAATTCAAGTTCGTACTTGGGTTTGTTCTCAGTTCAACAATTATTAAATCTTATTACCGCTAATTATTTCCATTCAAGAGCGCAACAATGTGTTAGGAACGAGCACTACAGCCATTCGAGAGTTTTAGTGCATTTTGCAATTTTTGAAAACTTAAACGTAGGAGTATTGGTTACTTCATTAAATCATACGTTTCTTATGGTTACCGCCTTGTGGGTGGCGGATTGTTGTGACCATTAGAGACATATGATTTAACAAAGTAACCAAATCTTCCACGTTAAGTTTTCAAAAACGCGAAAGTCACTAAAACTCTCTATTGTCTCCTAGCTAGACGTTCTAAGCATATTACTTAAATGGCCACAGTTTGCACCTTACTGCCTTTGAACGCGGGAAAGAATATAAAGACATTTTTTCTCTCGGAATTCTTAGTAGGTTTGCGATGTGGAGATACGTTATCTAGAGTCAGATAGAAGGTTAGAAGGGCGATCGTTATTCGCGGCCGCTTTTCGCTCTAGATGCGCTTGCATCGGGGGAATTACGAATAACATGAGCCCACTTGCAGACACCATAATGCCGGAGAAGATGAAACCGACGTTGAAGGTTTTGTAGTAATCGTACAATCCGCCTGGAAACAAAAATATGATGAGCAGTTGTAATAGGTAATGTTATAAAATTATATTTACATTATAAGTAGTATATTATATTTCTCATGTTATCGTTGATGAAGCCGAGAAATACTTGAGTTACTAGTTGATGCATGATTTATTAGAACAAGGCGAATGAAGAATCAGCATAGATTTTTATTCCAAATGTGATGATCATCAATAAATTTTCATTCCAAAAACACTAGGTATTTCCATGTGTAATAAAAAAATAAAAATAAAAAACCTTTGCTCATGTCATCACGGTCTTTGCTCATGTGCTCGGCATAAAGAACATTCCAAGACTTTAACCGTTCAAACATGATTATTGACTCCTGTAGATCGTAAAAATCATAATAAACAACATGAAAAAAATTTTCCCCTCAAAAGTAGGTAGGTACTGTGTGATAGGTATTCAAAATTCACTCATACATCTCATTTTTCACTGGGGGAACATTTTCTGAAAATAGAGTCTCGAATTCGAATGTTTTTTTGTTTTTTTTTTCAGGAGATAAATGTAAATATTTGCCACATTTTCAACATAGACACAGAGAGACAGACACAATGACAGACGGAGATAGGGACAGCCGGACACCGGGACAGATGGACACAATAAAGGCAAACTAATGGACGCTCAGGCACGTCTGAAAATGAGCAGAGCGCTCTAGGAGCAGACACACGAACCGTTCAAGTCCAGACTGAGGAATTCATACAAATATCACTTTTAGTCAGGCAGTTTCCTCTCATTTAACCATATATTGTGAGTCCTTACGTTTTTGGCTTTGTTAACTTGTTGAATTGGACGAGGGAAAACTCCTTAACACCTGTGGTAGTTTAATTTTTTTTTTTTAATTTCTTAATGAACCAAAATTTAGCACCTCGAAAAGAAGTGTTGCAATTTATGGAAAAATCAGGAGATTTGCAAAAAACAGAAGATTTGCGAAAAACCAGCAAATATGCAAAAAAATCAGCTAATTTGCAAAAAAACAGCAGGGTTGCAAAAAAATCAGCAGATTTGCGAAAAAATCAGCAGAATTGCGAAAACTCGTATTGATAGAATGATTTGTAATTGCTGAGCGAATCGTAGATGATCTCGGGAGAGAAACGCCGTTCAGACGTTCGTATCACGTACGCAAAACACGAACTATTTCTCAAACCAAGAGGGGAAAATGAAAACACCCAAATTCGAATACCCAAATTCGACAGTCCAATTTAACACGTCTGTTCAAATTCAGCCGAATAAAGTTAATATTTATCTCGCTTAAAATTCAATCATACTCATGCCTCGTAATGGCCACTCTCGAAATTTCAAATTTTAGTTTCCCTTGGCAATTTTCCGTTCGTGCTAGAGCTAATACTCACCGGTAATAGGAGGGCCGATGAGGGACGCGAACCCTTGGAATAATAAAAGCAGGCCGAAAGCATTGGTGAGCTTATCGAGTCCCAAAAGGTCGACAAGTACCACGGCAGTGAGGCCGACGTAAGCTCCGCAGGAAAGGCCGAAAACGGCGCTGACCGCTGCGAAAGAGGCGAATGACCAACATTGGGTGCACGCGATACAACCTGAAAAAATATTTTTATTCAATTTAAAAGGTCGAGGCGAATGAATCCGCAATAGCCAAGAAGATGCGCTTACTTAAGCCGCAGATAGTGAGCGAAATGTTGTACATGTAAAGACGATTGACCCAAGGTTTGTCGGCGACGTAACCGAGGGCAGCTTTGCCGACAGTGTTAGCCAGCCCGATGACTGCGAGTAATGCACTCGCCCACTTCAATTCAACACCTCTCTGACTAGCGAACGACTGGAAAAGATAAGCGTTGAGAATTTCAATTCATTTATACGGGAGTTGGATTGGAAAATTGCTCATCGCGTCATAAGAGATAAATTCCGCGATCGGGCTAGACTGGAATTTTGGCGCAGATTATGCAATTAATAATGAATAAATTGCGATTTATTCTATTGGAAAGAATTATTTGGCACCAAAAACCATTTTTTGTTTTTTTTTTTGAAAATTTAACGCTGAATTCAAATTTATCAACGAGAATGCTATGACTAACGTAGTTTTTTTTCTACAAGCATAAATAGTCCAAAAAACGTGATTTTGAAACAAATTTTTTAGAAATACGGCCTAAAACGTATTTACTTTTAATCCAATCAATACCAAATTTGAATCACGCAAACTAGACTTAAATCTGAACAATTTAAGCCTACAAATGATGAAAAAACAGTTTGCGTTTAGAAGTTATGAGGTCTCAAACATAGGTCTATTAAAACATCGATTGCTCCCTTATTATGCCACCTAAAATTGATTTTTTACCATCGTTGGAAAGCTCTTGCTAAGTACTGTCAAGTGCAATAGTGTTCATATTTTTTTTCTCGGCGTGATTGGGAACGGTGCTCGAAAAACCTCAAAAAAGAGAAAATTGGCATCACGTTTTTTGTTACAGTTTCTTCTCTACACGCCATATCAGATTGTTGAACAAGAATTGGAGCTAGGCTCTTATAGGCGGATAAATTATGAACAAAATAATGTCAAAAGCAAAACAATCGACCAATTATTGTAGAAGTTATAAGCTTGAAAAGTCAAAACTTCCTCTTTTCGCGAAAATCACGTTTTCCGGCATTTCTCCGCGTCTGGGGGCAAAACTACTGGAAGGAATCAATTGAAAAAATTATGGGACCTACCTGGATAGTAACCCTTTCAAACAAAAAAAAAATTAACCCGATCGGACGTACAGGAGCTAAACGCCATCGGACAACACATACAGAAAAGAAAAAAAACCCGCAAGTCAACCATAGTAACCTCCTCCTTTTGAAGTCGGTTAAAAATCAGGACCATTTTCTAATAGCCAGCTTAATTATAAAATAGGCGAATCGGATTTTTTTCCGCAATATTTAGTCTGCACTTACCACAATATAAACGTACGGCACGTTAAATCCGATACTGGTGAGAAAATTTGAGGCGACGTAAAGGACGAAAATCGGATCGAGGAGGAGAGAGAAGTCCAACATTTCCTGAAGCGTATCGGCCGTTTCTTGGGCGCAAGGGATGCCGCAAAAACGAGGGCGATCGTCTTCCAAACGGCTGCTTTTCCTTCTCGTTCGGCGATGGATGTCTTCGGATCCGTAAGCAGACGGTCGATGGTGGTGATGGTGTCTGTTGTCCATATGAGAAGAGGAACGGCTGAAAAATTCGTTCGAATTGTTGCAATAATATGAAAATGATGCGCAAACAGGAGTCAGTCTTTGAGATCGACGAAGGGATCAAATTATAATATGGACCGGTTGATTTCAATGAGAATCTTCTATTTACATACTCTTTTACGCAGTAAACAAAAATATTTCAACCGTACAGTTTTTTTTTATTTTTTTATTTTTTTTATTTTTTTTATTATTTTTTTTTTTTAACGATGGTGAATTTGGAAGATAATTGACCGAAAAGTGACGAAATCACCTTGACACCGTGAAAAATGAATGGAATTCAATGAAATTTTCATTACAATGGTTGCTGAGGAGTTTCCCTTCAGGAATTGTTACCAATCTGTTGTTCGGTGGAAATACATTATTTGCCGCGGGTTTTTTGCTTTCTTTCAATTTTATCATTGCTGTAAAATGATTTTATTTTTACGCAATTTAATTTGCGTGATAGTCTTATATGAATGTGCGAACGCTTTGAATTTCGAAAATTCATGAAAGTATAAATTCGTCTTCTTTTTTCTGTTCTATTATCTCAGAGGAAGATCGATTGGAATAAAATCTTTTCATAATCCGTTTCCCATACATTTCGCGTTATCGTAATAAAATAGCAATACCTGTGAAGATTAGCTAAACTGCCTCCGTAAAGGACATCTTTCCTATACATGATTCCACTTCCAAATGTGGGCCGTCTCGTCGGTTCTGGATTTTGAACGAGTTGCGGCTGAGAAAGTGCCATTCTCGCTTGGTCTGAAACCGTCGGACTACTGGCCATATTGTCCATAATACCTTGAGCTCCGTGTATACTGTGCGGTCTTTTGGGGCCATTCTGAGTCGGCGAGTCGCCTGTCGAAAGCGGAATAAAAAATAGGAAGATCGTTATGATATAGCAGAATTAGGATGGTCATTTTCAAAAATAAACGGCGAAAGGAAATTACGAGTATCTCCCTTGGTATCATAGAATGTTCCCATACATAAGCTCAGATTCTGGAGTACTCATCAACGCTCTTCCCTATTATAACAAGAAACACGATAGCTTATTACTATGATTATTATTTATTTTATTTTATTTTCTCTTCATATTTTTAGTTTCAACTTATCATTATCATCATCATCATTATCACTATCATTCTTTATTTTATTTACATGATTATTTATTATTATTGTTATTCTATTCATTATTTTATTTTATTTATAATATTATTTATTATTTTATTTTATTTTTTTTTTAATTTATATAATTTTGAAAAATATTTTATGATAAAACACTGTACAGACATTTATTTGCAATTCTCTGACTCAGCAACAATCGCACTAGGTAATGTTTACCTTCCGATGTTCCATTGCTAGTCGGCGTAGCAGGTGTTTTTCCGTTGAGATTGATATGAGGCGGTTGGCCGTTTGGTTGGGCGTCCTTGGCTGATCCAACCATCTGTTTCATTTCAGTTTCCTGGTTGCTCGTGCTTCTTCCAATAAAAGCTCCGGTCTCTTGATCCTCTTCAGCAGGAGTCGTGTCCAGAGGCCGGAATAGGGCTCCGAATCCAACACATGTCAGCATCAAGCCGCTCGATATCAGGAAAGACCACCTCCATTGCAAGCTGCAAAAATTATTTCAAAAACTTGGTCGAATTCGCTGACGAGTCAATAATTTTGACATCGGCGAAGAGCGCACAGTTGACGATAATTTTTCTTCGACTGTCATAATCAAATTTTTTTTTTTTTCAAGTACCCGTCTCTTATATAACGCTAGATTAATTTATTATTCGATAACTCGACGAGAGACTAAAATGACGATCAAAAGCTTGTGGTTTTTGTCAGAAATTGAGGAAAGCCGCGGTACCTCATTGGCATTCATTATATAATCGAATAAACCGCTTGATTTATTTGCGACATCTCCCGCTCGTATTGTTGCAACGTCTGGTATGAAGCTTTTCAATAATTTACAAGTAGGTACCACTTGAACCGTATGTGGGTCAGAAATATTTTCGGCAGATCGACGATTTTCAAGGCAATATGTAACTCACATCTGGTCTGAACCAGAATCGGGATACTTGTGATAATCAGATTAAGCAAACAGCTGTGGATAAGATTCCCTAGTGCAAATACAAAATTCTCCAAGGTTTGAAGATCGATCGTTCGGTTTCAGCTATTAACATGAGTTTCAACGGTTGCATCAGAGTTTTTAGGATAAAAATGTAGCTGTTTCAAGTGGAAAATTTTGATTTTACGCTAATCTGATTCTTGCGGGGAAAAATCAATCAAAAATACGGTAGCGTAGAACTCACCCATTAGTCAACAATGTCACTTCGTGAGATAGCACAGCAGTTCAAACAGTATGATTTTTTTTACATTTTGATTTATCGGCATTAATTTATCTTCTCCGCTGCTTGAATCACAGTAGCAATTTGTACAAACCTGATTATTTAACTATTTGTCTTTCTAGTTCAAATATTGACGCTATTATAAAATTGGGAATTGAGTATTTTTATTGCCATTTCATTTTTATTATTATTTTTTATATTGCTAATACAAAAAAAATAACTTTCTTCTCGATTTTACAACAAAAAAAAAGATAATAATAAAATAAAATAAATAAATAAAACAAAGAAAAGTGTGGCAACCCATCTGTGAAATGTGAAATTGATATGTTCAGCCGAATAGGTAGTTATTTATTGTAAAAGCTATGAAATTCCCAGTGAGATAACAAGTATACCTAGTTCTAAAGGTCAAAAAGAGGATTATTTTAATTTGCAATGTTAAATTCTGTAATAATTTTAATAATTTTAATGAGAATGTTAATGGGAATTTTATCAATTTATTATCATTATTTTATTATAGTTTAGAGTTAACGTTTTGACGTTGTTGATAATTATTTTTTCATAATGTTAATTATATGGCAATTGTTTAAATGTCTTTTTCAATGTCCACACTGCGCTAATTTTGGGTTTAAGTAGGACGAAAATAGCGATTTATTCTCCATAGCATAGGAGTGCGGAAATAACTGCGGTAAACGTGAATTTCGGTCTCCTGATCGATAAAAAAATCATGGATCGCTTAAAACCACGCAAAATATTTTGTTAAAAAGTAAAAAAAAAAAATCCAGGTACATAGTTTTGTTTTGGCGTTCTTTGTCGACTGCTCGTAAATAAATACTTTTAACTGAGTTTGCTTCAACGACGACGAATCAATTTGACGAGTGCGACGATTCCAATCATCATAGTACGTAATGATAATAATAAAAAATAATAATACGCGTAGAAAAACGGACGAGAGCACTTTGCGATGAACGTTTTAATAAAGAATTTCCTCGTCATGAGAATCGATCAATATTGAAGGTCAGTTCACGTAATTGCAGTGAATGTACTGAAGTTATTCTTCCGACAAACGATCCTTTCTAGGATAAGCTACACTATGGTAGCTTAGTAATGAAAATATTGAGTGCTACTCACTGTTCGATGAGGAAGTCGAGCAAAGCTGACATGAGGAACATTCCAAAGCCAGACCCGCAAACGGCGATTCCGGTGGCGACGGATCGGTATTTTTCGAAATAACACGTCACGCTGACAATAGCCGGCAAATACATTAGGCCCAAGCCCAAACCTATAGCGAAAATTAAATTCAGGATTTTTTAATTGAAAAGTAATGCGCTCTTACTGCAATTTTATACGAGCAGTAGGAGAATAATTAATTTAAAAAGTGTAAAAAATACTCAATAATTGAGCAAAATGGTAAGTCAATCTATGAAATGTATTACTATGAAAATGGAACATATTTTACACACAAAGTTTTCGATTGAGAAATTTTTTTGAAAGGTTTTTAATAATACATGAAAGAGACAGCATAAATACAAACGATTCAGAAATATCATTAAGGGTACTTGAACATTATTGTTAGTAATAAATGGCACGTATTTAATTTTTAATCATAATAGTTTACGAGATTTTGTCCGACCAGGAGTTGTTGAAATATTATTGTTAAAATGCATAACTACTATCACAGGTAATATTATAAAAAACGCATGTATTATGTGCCATTTTACTGCTTTTATTGAATTATGGAATTCAAAATAAAACCAGCACAAGTCATAGAAATAAAAACCAGCTAACAGGGGCAATCAAAAATGTCTCAAGTAATTCTATTATTTCATATTGATTTTAAATTTCTCGTTGTATTCTTTATTCGCTGGAGATTATTTTTCAAATTGTGTTTTTTTCAGCCAGTATATAAATTTTCTAGCTACTAAAGCAGTAATATTTTAAATTTCTCTGACCGGTGAGAAGGCCGACAGTAACGTAGAGGGTGGCCAGGTTAGGCGCAATAGTGCTAACTGCTAGAGCGCTGCTGGCCAGGATAGCACCAGCTATCGTCACAGTCCGACAGTTATACCTGTTGACAAGGGCGCTCGTCAATGGTCCTGCAAACAAAACACTAGTCTAGGGCAAAGGCAAGAATACTACTAAAGCCGAAATTTAGGCCACGTAATTCAACAAGAATCAACCCTTGGTTTTACTTTGAAAATTGACGATAGATCGCTCTAATTTCATGCGAAATCGAATGTTTGTTCCAAAAAGAAGAGCTCTGAAAGCTAAGCAATGCGGATTTAGAATTTATTTTATTGATTTCATCATTCATCATTCAGTATTCAGTATTCACCATTCACCATTCACCCTTCACCCATCACCATTCATCATTCATCGTTCATCGTTCATCGTTCATCGTTCATCGTTCATCGTTCATCGTTCATCGTTCATCGTTCATCGTTCATCGTTCATCGTCATCGTTCATCGTTCATCGTTCATCGTTCATCGTTCATCGTTCATCGTTCATCGTTCATCGTTCATCGTTCATCGTTCATCGTTCATCGTTCACCGTTCACCGTTCACCGTTCACCGTTCACCGTTCACCGTTCACCGTTCACCGTTCACCGTTCACCGTTCACCGTTCAACGTTCATCGTTCATCGTTCATCATTCATCATTCATTCTACTCATAGAAACTGAAGTAGTATAACGCAACAAATTTTTCAGGCTCCTCCTTTTAGCTCCAATTATCGCATGATGTACAAAAATTTCATCATTTTCCAGAATTCTTCCAAGCAACGCAACATATTGAACCGTTGGCACAATATTCCCCCTCTCCCAATATTGATGAGCAGAATCTCTTTTGATGTCGCTAGAATCACAATTCACTTGGGCTAAAAATTCCCCAAAACTCCATTTTTTCGTTTGAAAAAGTATCCATTTTCCCCCTTTTTCTTGTCGAGGTTTCCCCCAAACCTCCTGACAACACTGATTGGCATTGGATTTGAACAACATTATCTATCGTTGGGAGAAAATGGCTAATATATGGGCCATATTTCGTCAGAATTTCAATTTTTCGTTCGAATTTTTGATTTTCAACTTAAACCCGTTCCCTTCCTGGAACAAACCGAGTTATTCCACTTGAGTTCACTGTCTTCTCGAAAATCATATATCTGGCCATCTTTGATCGATCTTTGTTCTATCGGTAGACGAAAAATTAATTATTGCTCCTTTTTCAGGTATAATGTTCAGGTCTAAATAATGGCTTACCGGAGCATAGCGTGACACCAACGAGAATCGAGATGATCCATGAAACGGGTCCTTCGCCGCACTCGAAGTGTTCGACGAGGGCTTTTTGGAAAATTCCCCAGCTGTACGTCAATCCGTCGGCTGAAAATACGAGCGATATCAAATCATGAAGAACATTACTTGAAAATAAAATAAATTCTAACGCTATTATATGGTTGAGAGAATAATGGTTGAAAAGAGCGTTGAATTCTCCGTCTCCCAGTTGTAAAACCAAATTTTTCCGAGCAGATACGATAGGAGAAAAATGGTTTGGAAAAGACAGATTTTTGAAACCTAAAAATTTCACTCTTTTCCTTGTCGTCGCATTTCTTGATGTCCGGGGGTTGTGAGGGAAAGAAAAACACTCACTCTCCGATTTGTTCGATAGGTTTCGCCGAACAACCAGCCGGAAGATTCTTGAAAATATCCACATTATAAAAAAACAGCCGGCTGGCAATGAATAAGAAAAATGATATTGCCACGTATCTTATTATTATTATTATTATTATTATTATTATTATGGTTTATTATTAAGGACAAATAATCGCAACGTCGCTAAAATACGCTTTGAAAATTCTTCAATTTATGCTGCAAGGGACTGGGACTTATTCCCCGAGCGCTTTCGCCCCGTCAGGCCTCCTCAGGGATATATCTAATATTTCCTTCAAAGTTATTACGAGATATTACACTCGAACGTCTCAGCGACGAAAAATCTCATAACTGGTGACTTCTTGAGAATTCGGTCTCCGAAGACTCGCGGATCAACAGGATTGTCGCGTTTATACTGCTAGATTGAGCTAAGCCAGTTGCGGTCGTGGACCAACGGAGCGGAAGCAACTCGCCTTGATAAAGTGAGAAAATTGGATTGAGGGCGAAGCGGCGGTGATTGCTCTGTGGAAAAGGACCTGTCGAACCGACGCTTACGGTTTCCCGACCGTTTAGCATCATCGGATAAACCGCCCGAAAGCGTAACCGGCGAGTATCTGCTAGAAATTGACGCTCGCTCATTGCACGTCTTCATTTTTCCAACATAAAATTGGCGGATACATTTTCGAAGCCTATGGTCAGCTTTTGGCACCGATAATAACACAACAAACCGGGTTTTTACTTCCATGTTTACGTAGTAAATGGAAGTATTGAGTCTGTGCATTTGAGATATAAGCGTTCAAATTTTTTTCCGTTTGGATTTTCACAGGCTATAAGAGTCAATATTTTTCGAACGTTCAAGGTCTTAAAATGTTGGGATCGGCGATTGAATGATACCCGATTTTTATCAATAGGATCACACGCAGTACTTCCGCGTTATTTGCATATTAGCTATATATCGATTTTTATAGACCGCAAAAATGAATATATTTGAACGCTGGGGGACTTTAAATTTTTCTATAGGACAGCTGAATATCACTTGATTTTTATTATTGGGATCGCGCGCAGTACTTCCTCGTAAAACGCATTTTCAGTTATTTTATTCAAGCGTTATTGTACTTATTGGGTTTCTTTGCTTTAAATATGACCAACTTTGACCTCGTTCACAAAACATTTTTTGTATAGTTTGGATAACACACAGTACTTCCGCCTTATGCCATTTTATAGCTTTTGGGATTTTTATAGACCACAAGAGTGAATATATATGAACGCTTGGAGACTTTAAATTTTCCTTTATGACAGCTGGATATTGCTTGATTTTTATTATTGGGGTCACATGTTGTACTTCCTCGTAAAACGAGTTTTCAGTTATTTTATTGAAGCTCTTTTGTAACTTCTCTCTTCTCTTCATTCTTAATTTATTGGCGAATTAGCTTCTCGACACAAATTCGCATAACCATTATGCATAAAGAACTCAAATCTCAACTCGCACAAGTGGTCATTGATTAACCTTGTTTGTTCATCCGTTGAATACAAATACCTAGATAATTCAACTGCTATGAATGAGACTTCGTTACAGCTGTCTCACGAATGGTTTTGATTTTATCTACAATTTTATCAGTCTTCTCCGGGTACAGTGGCCGACGAAAACAGACATACGTAAAGATAAAGCTAATCATTCGGGAACTAAAACATTTAACGACAAAGGCGAGCGGCGGAACATTGGCAAATGAAAGCGATACAGTTGGTTCTGATAATATTGCTATGTGATTTTTAACCGACTTCAAACAAGGAGGAGGTTACTATGGTCGTCATGCGGGTTTTTTTTTCGGTATGTGTTGTCCACCGGCGTTCAGCTCCTGTACGTCCGATCGGGTTACTTTTTTTTTTGTTTGAAAGGGTTACTATCCAGGTAGGTCCCATAATTTTTTCAATTGAGTCCGTCCAGTAGTTACGTCTCCAGACGCGGAGAAACGCCGGAAAACGTGATTTTCGCGAAAAAAGGAAGTTTTGACTTTGCAAGCTTATACCATCTAGAATACTTGCTCGATTGTTTTGTTTCTGGTGTCATTTTGTTCAAAATTTATCTGCCTACAAGGGCCTAGCTCCAATTTTTCGTTCGGCATTCTAATATAGTGTGTAGAGAAGAAAGTGTAACAAAAAACGTGATGCCGATTTTCACTTTTTTGAGGTTTTTCGAGCACCGTTCCCAACCACGTCGAGAAAAAAAATATGAACACTATTGCATTTGAAAGCACTTAGCTAGAGCTCTCTAACGATGGTAAAAAATCAAGTTTCGGTGGCATAATAAGGGAGCAATCGATGTTTTAATGGACCTGTGTTTGAGACCTCATAACTTACAAACGAAAACTGTTTTTCCAAAGTTTTTAAACTTAAATTGTTCAAATTTGAGTCTAGCTAACGTGATCCAAATTTGGTATTGATTCGACTAAAATTAGACACTTTTTAGGCCGTATTTCTAAAAAATTTGTTTCAAAATCACGTTTTTTGGACTATTTATGCTTGTAGAAAAAAAACTACGTTAGTCATAGCATTCTCGTTAAAAGATTTGAATTCAGCGTTAAATTTTCAATAAATAACATGGTTTTGAAGGCCAAATAACTCCATTTTAATGCACAAACGTTTGGCGAATTTCTGAAATTTTGTTCGGATTCTCTAATTCAGTGTGAATGCGGATACGCTTCAGGAAATCATCACTCTATTATCGTTAGAGAAATAAAGAACGAGCGAATTGGTGAAATTCAGTAACCAGCAATGGTGTAGACAATTATTTGAGTTTTGTAAGGTGTATCAATGGATCGAAGTATCCGGTATGTTGACCAAGAGACCCAAATCAGTGGATGGATTATTCCAAACGTTCAAACTCACTCTCAATCAACATAATAACATTGAAAATAGTTAGGTGATCACTATAATACTTTATTCTTGGTTGAGTCGTCGCATCTCTCATCGTACTGGGTTGGTGAGGGGGAGAAGAACCAGGCGACTTGTTCTCCGATTTTTTATTTACTGGCCGAGTACTTTCGCCCCTTCGGGCATCCTCAGGGCGATGTGGAACCATAGGTTACCACAGCCTATGGTGGTAACCTATGGTTCCACATCGCCCTGAGGATGCCCGAAGGGGCGAAAGTACTCGGCCAGTAAATAAAAAATCGGAGAACAAGTCGCCTGGTTCTTCTCCCCCTCACCAACCCAGTATAATACTTTAGAACTTCCACGTTCAACGGACTTATGAATTGAGTTTGGACGGTTAGTAGTAAGTGACTAGAACACAATAATGAAGGCTTGGGAAAATTCTGTAAAGAGAGCTGTCCATAATTGTAAGTCACTAAAAAGAGAAAAATAAAAAAACTTTTAAAAAAAAAATAAAACCGACTTCAAAAAGTTTGTCTATAAAATACACTCTGAAAAGGAAAAAATAACAAAAATGTCCCAACTTCGCAGCAACTCATTCGCCAACTACACATTTTAAGGACTACTTTACTACTCGTATTGACCTGACCACTTCCTGATTGATTGGATCACCTTCCCTAACAATATGAAAATTACTATTTCTCATTTCCCAAATGATTAAAAGATTTTCCTTTCACCTCTGAATTGCCTTCAGATTGATCATCTTTTGGAGTTGGCGCCTCTCTGGCAAAATGACTACCCGATGGTAACAAATAAATATGAATTTACGATAAATTAGTAGGTGCCAGGTAATAAGTCTGGGCCGATGTGCTCTGTTCAAGAATCGTGAAAACTCATGATATTTATATTCATACTACTGGTAATTCGGAATCTATAGGCTTCTCCAATACAGTACCTATATAAGAGAGGCGCCGACTCCAAAAGATGATCAATCTGGAGGCAATTCAGAGGTGAAAGGAAAATCTTTTAATCATTTGGGAAATGAGAAATAGTAATTTTTATATTATTAGGGAAGGTGATCCAATCAATCAGGAAGTGGTCAGGTCAATACGAGTAGTAAAGTAGTCCTTAAAATGTGTAGTTGGCGAATGAGTTGCTGCGAAGTTGGGACATTTTTGTTATTTTTTCCTTTTCAGAGTGTATTTTATAGACAAACTTTTTGAAGTCGGTTTTATTTTTTTTTAAAAAGTTTTTTTTTCTATGCTCGATTCTTTGTTAGTAAATAATCGACACGTTCGATATTTTTCTGCGAATATTATGAGACCGAGGACAAAGTCTAAAATAGCGATTTAAACAATATTCATCAGTTTACAGCTGTTTAAGCGGAACGGAAGAAAATGCCCTAATTCACAAATGGTCGATGTATGTTTATCCCTTTCCCAGTCAATGATGCCCATATCATTCCTTACTCAACTTCTCTTTTTGTTGAAGTAAACGTTTATAACGTCCCATCAAAATTTCAGAACGGAATCTAGCTAGCGATTTTTACTGCTTTTTAGGCCTTCCTACTCCCATTTTAACGAATTTAGTATTGACTGGCCTAATAAAGTATTTAACTTGCCGGCAAGTTAAAAAAGTTGGCATAAAATTCTAATAATACTTTACCTGAAATAATCTGCCAACAGAATGGTTGATAACGAGTCACATGCTGTGACAGAAGTTGGAATAATTGAGCGCCGTCTACTAAATTCGAAGGAGAAAACAAATCTAAAGGTTCAACGCTTCAAAAATAATTTTCTAACCTTCCACGTGTCAATGATTCGTCGCTTAAATACGTTTGGACTATTTAGAGCGACGAGTTAAACTGATACGTTTGTTTCCGTAGCGGTATAAAAATTTTTCCTCCATAATGGGGAAGACGCCTATTTTATATTTTCGTTCCTAATGGCCTGAATTCTATTTGGTGTCAGCCGAAGACGGAATTACCAATTTTTCATGAAAATTGTGAGTTTCCGTGGAGAAAATCGCTAAGGAAAATCAGCGGTTTGAATAAACCCGGAGATGTCTTCTTGGTTGAGTCGTCGCATCTCTCATCGTACTGGGTTGGTGAGGGGGAGAAGAACCAGGCGACATGTTCTCCGATTTTTTATTTACTGGCCGAGTACGGCCACAGCCATGGCTGTGGTAACCTATGGTTCCACATCGCCCTGAGGATGCCCGAAGGGGCGAAAGTACTCGGCCAGTAAATAAAAAATCGGAGAACATGTCGCCTGGTTCTTCTCCCCCTCACCAACCCAGTACGAACCCGGAGATGGATCATTAATCCACATCAATTTTAACTTTAAACAGTCTGAAATAGTCAGCTAGCCAATCTACCGTTTGTTGAACTTTTGTTAGTCGAATTCCAGCACTCGTTAGACACGGAGGATCTTGGTTTAGAACCTGTTGCCATAGAAAAAATCAAACTTCGCAGTGTCACTATTCCTGTCCACACGAATCAATTGCACACGAAGCACATGAGGTCGCCAGGCATCCCAGGTCGAGATTGTGGCGCTTTTGTGGCTTAAATGTAAATCAAATCTGCCTCACAGGCAGATGTTCCCACGAGAGGGTTATAGTAGGAACCAATCTTTTGGCTTTCATATTTTTGAAAGTAAGAAAATATTTCTGGCGGAGTTGGGAAAATTCGGATCAGGATACGCAATCTTTCTCCTATGCAATGAAAAAATGACTGCTCCAATAACTCTAGAGTAATAATATTTAAACTGTTCTCCTATTCGTACTGTTCGATACTATCGCTGAAAAACAATTGATCCGCGCTCTGAGCGTTTATTGGGTATTTATCTTGCAAATGATAATTTATCAGCGTCACGTTACGTATGTTTACATCGGCCGTTCTTCATTTCCAATTATAGGCATTATCTTTTATCTATTCGGCGATTACGTTCCAGTGGAAATTTTTTGTTCGGTATCAAACGGCAGCGAAAACAATATCCGGATTAATTGCTTCCGTTTTCTAGATAAGCATTGCGATACCCCGTTGAGCCTTATCGTGACGTTCTTGCGAATCGATCGTAGCCGTTAAACTATTAAACTGCAATCTCTATGCTCAATCACATTGATTCGATGCTTGAAATGATTGAAAACGAGGCATTTTTAGGTCAATTTCCAATTTTAGAGAATTTTAACGCAACGTTAACAGGAAGTACTGTGTGTAACTAAAATAATGAATTCCAATCGTAGTTCACCTGCCGAAACAGGAAATTTCCAGCCCCCCCAGCGTTGAAATATATTCATTTTTGCGGTCTGTGAAACTCATAATAGAGTCAATATGCGAATAACGTGGAAATATAGTATGAGACCCAAAAATAAAAATAATTTTTTTTAGAAATACGGCCTAAAAAGTATCTACTTTTTGACGAATTATTACCAAACTTGAACCGCGCAAAAATTTAAACTGAAGACTGAAAACTTTAAAAAGACTGAAATTTAAACAATCTAAGTGTACAAACTATGGAAAACCAGTTTTCGTTTAGAAGTTATGAGGTCTCAAACAAAGGTCCATAAAAACATCGATTGCTCGCTTATTTTGCCACCTAAAATTGATTTTGAAGTAGGTATCGTTGGAAAGCTCTTGCTTAGTACTTCCAAGTGCAATAATGTTCATATTTTTTTTCCCGGACGTGGTCGGGAATGGTGTTCGAAAAAACTCAAAAATGAGAAAATCGGTATCACGTTTTTATGTTATACTTTCTTCGCTACGCGCCATATCAGAATGCCGAACGAAAATTGGCGCTAGGCCCTCATAGGCAGATAATTGATGAACAAAATGACATCAAAAACAAAACAATACAGCAATTTTTCTAAAGGTTATAAGCTGACAAAGTCAAAATTTGCTGTATTTGCAAAAATCACGTTTTCGGGTATTTCTCTGGATCTGAAGACATAACTAATGGACGGACTTAATTTAAAAAATTATGCGATCTACCTGGATTGGAACCCTTTCAAACGAAAACGCTGCAAATGATTGTTAAGCGGTTTATTATTCCTTCAATTCAATAATGATAGCAACTTTGGTAATTTTGATAATTTTTATTTTTCGTAATTTTCAAATTAAAAGCTAAATTATTTCCCTACAGCTGAAGTGAGTATTTTACTACTTTTCCAACGAGTACAGAAGAATTTTTATAGTTCCGAAAATCCTCGAGTTATATCCAAGAATTTAAGAATTGAATGATTTAAGAAGACCGTCCAATGAGTGTTCCGAACATTTGTGAACGATTCCACCTTTACACCTTTTGTGATTCCAATCTTTTTTATTTTTCTTTATTACCGAATTAAGAGGCAAATTCAAGTATAGCTGAAGAGAGTGTCGAGATTATAGAATATTTCTTTTAGCTCTAAAAAATCCTTTCTTATATCCTGATGCCAAATTTCTGAAAATCTCCCGAATTCAACGCGAAAGCAGCGATAACTCGAGAACCAATAAAGCAACCATGATGGACCGCAATCGTCTGGTTAGGCGATAAGTTTAGCTTTTTTCAAGCGTTTTTAGGAAATTAAGAAAAATTAAAATGAATAAAATTACAATTTTTTACACCTTCAATTTTTCCTCTTTTTACTAACAAAAAGTGATAAAATCCTGCTTGAAATATTCTTCGTTTTCCACAGCTGTTAAGAATGTTCAGTGGTTATACGATATATTGAAGTTAGAATAGGAATTTCATATACAAAATAGATGCGACTCACCTAAAACGTGGACCATAAACGAGGCGAAGACCACAACCCAACCCCAACCGCCGTCGGGCGGCTTGGTCAGCGATCCAGTTACGACGGGACCTGTCATCTTCAATCAGTCGACACGATCGTCAAAACCGACGACGGGATTCGAACCCTTTTTCCAATTTTTTTTCTTAAATATTTTTTTTTTCGCGGAAACTATCCGGCGCCGTTCACTTCCCGACAGGCGATTGATGACTGCGTTCGAGATGACCGGAGAATACTAGGCTCTGGATAAGGCGGGAGAGCCTCCTCCTTTAGAAGTGCCTGGGGGGCTGTTGAGGCCCGGGGGAGACGAGGATATCAACGACGTCGACGTCATTGTGTTCAGTAGTACTCTCTGCTGAGAATGGCCGCATCTGATGTCGTGCCTCCAGCCCATTGTCGTCGGTCGCTTTTCTTCGACAGCCTTGAAATAAGCATAGAACAATTAGCCGCTATCGAACTGCAGCCGACGGAAAAACGCTGCTAATTATCGTACGGCGGTTTATTATTTCTTTGATTCAATAATGTGTAAGGAGAACATTGTTTGTGATTTGTGAACGTTTCCACTAAAAGCGCAGCAAATATTGTACAGCGGTTTACTATTCCTTCGCATCATAATTTAGTTAGTGATAGTAATTATTCCAAACATTTGTGAACGTTCCCACCGAAAAACAGCCTGGTAGCTATAGGGAAACTGCGTTGCAACTATTGAAATTTTAATCATTTTTATTTTTCTTAATTTCCTGATTAAAATCTGAATTTTTTTGAGTTGAACGAGCATTCCAACAAGTATAGAACGATTTTTATAACTCCAAGAACTCATGAGACATACGCAGCGTTTTTTTAATTTTTGTCTTTAGTTTTTAATTTTTATTTTTTATTTTTAATTGGATATTTGCGTTCTACGTGCCTTGCAACGTAAAACATCAAATTTTGAGGTTGGGTTAAAAAATTATTTTCTTGGGCGATTACAATTATTGAATAATAAACCAAAATATTTATCATTATACTGGAGACGGGTTTCCATAAAAATGTTGTACATCTGCTCTCGAAAAAAGAACATTAAAGGCTAACTGCGATAAAAATTTTGTATGAATATTTTCAGGCTTGAAAAAGGGAAAATATCAATTTCTCCTTTGTTGGAAAATGCTTTCTCGAGCTATAATAATAGTTATTAAATCAATTTTTTTTTTCTCAATAATTCATCTAGGTTGAGTAAAAGCCAACACTTTGGCTCATTTACAACTCCGTCGCAATTGAATAAAATTCAACTTCGCAGCTAAAATGGAAAATCACTTCGCTATACATTCCGGCCTATTTATTCTAAGAACCCGCTTATCGGATTGGATTGCTCGCGATAAGAATTATCGTTTGATCGAGCGACCGGTGGATTTACAATTATCGTAGCCGCATTGCATAACGAATCTTCGATGACGAAAAATTGCGGTTAATCCTAAGGTGGCGTTCTCCTGGCAGCTTTCGTGATAATTGTTGGCAGTTGAAAAAAAAATAGTCGCAATAACTGGCACGAGCCGATCTTTCAACAAATATTTACTTATCTGAGTGATAAGCAAAACCAAAACGCTCATGGTAACTCTTACGTATTGAATAAAATTAATTATTTCAAATTCGAAAGTAAGGTGGAAAACGGTGTTTGTTCCGAATAGAGTTGATTATGCAAAGATGGAGCTAATGATCAGCATAGAAATGAAATCATAATATGTTTTAATATTGGTTTATTATTCAATAATAGACTATTGTAATCGCCCATGAAAAAAAAAATTCCTAACCCTCCTCAAAATTTGATGTTCCACGTTTCAAGGCATGTAGAATCCGAATATCCAATAAAAAAATTCTGTCTGTCCGCCGTACGCCGTCAACACTTTTCCGGCCAAACTATAATAGCCAAATTCTTGAAATTTTCACCAAAAATCAATATTGGTCTCACAACGGCCCAATTCTCGAACCAAATTGCTAGTTCAATTTTTGAGGGGGAATAAATTCATATTTTCCAAGGTTTTTCAGAAAAAGGTGTATTTTTGGTATAGATTTTTAGGCGCTGAATCGAATGAGACGATTGCGTGGTCGATAGCTTCATTGGATCTCAGGATATCGCAGCTTTTGTCTTGAATTTTGGAGATTTTCACAAATTTGGATAGAGGTTATAACTCGGGATTTCTCGGAGCCACAAAAATCGTTCTATACTCGTTGGAATGCTCGTCGACCACTCCCTTCAACTCTACCGTAAGGCGAAAAATTCATAAAATTTAGCTTCTAATTTGGAAATTATGAAAAATAAAAATGACTAAAAGTACGATAGTTGCTACGGAGTTTTCCCCTATAGTTACCAATCTGTTTTTCCAAATAGAAAATAGACAGCTAAAACCACCAAAATTGAAAAATAATATACCACTGCACAATCATTTGCAGTAAATGGAAGTATCGTGATCGTCTGAAAAGTCTAATTTGGAACCGAAGTCCTGTTGGAATAAAATTTTAATAGTTCTATACTCTGAATCGCTTTCTGAAAATGTGTCCGTGTGTCTGTCTGTCCGTTTGTCCGTCAGTCTGTGGTCACAAACTGACCTAAATCGCCATAATATCACCCGGAAAAATGAATGAAACTCAACGACTTTTTGAGGAAAGGTTTTCCTTGAGAGAGGTGCTTATCTCCCTTTTTACAGTAATTAGACGATGTCGGTTCGACTTTTGATCGAGTGAAAGTTAAAAATAGATTATAATGGATTAAGGCAAAGTCATCAATCGCAACTTCCCCCAGCCAACGCCTTCGAATTCGACTTTGTGACTTATCTGGGTCAAAGCAATAATGCAAGATGAGCCGACCGTCCGGAAGAGCTATTTTCTGTTTCGACCTTCAAGCCTAAATCGAAAAAATTATGATTTTCTGAATATCGAGGGGTCGGAGAGGATCTGGAAAATTGGTCAACTCGGTGACCAGTTTCATTCATCAGTCGTTCGTTCAATTTGGTAATCGGAAACATTTTCTTCGAGTTCTTCATAAGATGCAGTATTACGGAGGGCACACAGTACTTCAATAGTTATCTACTCCCTCTTCGATTAACGTGTTCAAATCGAAGGTTTTAACAAGGGACGATAACCAATGGAGATTGTAATTATGATGAACATATTTTTTCTTTTTTCTCTTTTTTCAAATATTTTCAGCTATTTTCATCCATGCTATTTATATTTTTCACCAATTTTTTTTTTTTTAATTTTAGACATATTCCAGAAAAGATATATTTCAGCTACGATAAAGATCGGACAACTTTCGACATTTCGAATTCGATCATCGATTTAGAATTCCTCTGAAGAACGTGGAATTTTTATGAGCGTTTTAATTTTATGCGCCTTTTATGCGTTTTAATTTCAACTATTTTTAATTTTGAAATTGAGGGAAAATTTTTGAGTATAATATGATGAGGGAAAAATCAATTTCAAAGAATCGCATGATTTTTTTTCTCACCTTATTGGACGATCTCATAATCGAAGCTTGTCGACGCTTATAAATTTGAAAAATAGATCGCAAAGGGAATTTCGATATAATTATTGTGGGAAATACTCACAAATTACAACAGTGATATTGTCATGACCCAGAGAAAAAATACCCATCACGAATTATCATCGTTTTTGCGATAAAATTATCAAACTATTTCATTTGGGGGTGACAAAAATAATTTTCCACCATTCGAAAAATGTGATGCGATCGATTTATAGAAGGTTACGTCGACTAAATTGGATTGCCAACGTAATAAGTGGCATTTACAAGAACAATGATGTCCACGGGTGTATTCAGATTGGAAATGTCAAGGCTCCATTAATTCTTTCTACGGCCTAAAGAGCGGTCGAATCGATCGGATGACACAATTTCTTCAAAGGTTTGTCATATATTTCTCAATGAGCGTTAACAGGTCGTTCGACTTGCATCCGGTTTCGATTCGATTGTAAATATTTAATTACCCTTAAGTGCAGGTTATGACGAGCATTTTATTCACCGGGATTTATGATTTATCGACCAAAATAACGAGCGTCTGTGAAAGAAAATGTGAACAGAACGAATTTCGTTTTGTACCTCATAGCTGTGCTTCGGTTTTCCCCGGCCAAAAGTTGACCGAATTCGATAGCAGGTCGACCGATGATGTTTTCCTAGGGTTGTTGGTGGGAGACACCCTCCTGTGTATATCGGCCAGCCGACGTTGAACTGTGGCGCGGTTGCCTGCTGTTCAGTCGGTGGCGGAGGGGAACACTACTGCCCCACTGCCCCCACTCTGCCCCCGGGAGCGGCAATTTCTGTACACCTCCGGAACGCGAGTTTTGCAAAATTGCAAATCCGATAATATTGACAATTTATTTGAAAACTAAAACGCCGCAAATGATTGTGCAGTGGGCCAATTCCTTCGCTTCAATAATTATTTGAAAAGACTATCGATTTGTGATTTTAATTATTCCGAACATTTGTGAACGTTCCCACCGAAAAACAGATTGGTAACTATAGGAGAAAATTCCGTAGCAACTATTGTAATTTTAATCATTTTTATTTTTCTTAATTTCCAAATTAAAATCTGAAATTTTCGCTTAACGGTACAGCTTGGAGAGTGTTTGACAACCATTCCAATGAGTAATGAACGATTTTCATAGCTCCGAGAACTATCGAGTTATACCCTCAAGCCAAATTTCCAAAAATCTCCAAAATTCGACACAAAAGCGGCGATAACTCGAGAACCAATAAAGCTATCGACCCGGCGATGGTCTCATTCGACTCAGCGTCCAAAAATCTATAGAATTCGATACAACGTACACATTTTTACGAAACACCCTGGAAAATATGAATTTTCTCCCCCTCAAAACCCCTCAAAAATACCCTTGAAATTGAGCTAGCAAGTTGGTTCAAGAATTGGGCTGTCCTAGAACTGAGATTGATTTTTGGTGAAAATCTCAAGAATTTAGCTATTATAGTTTGGCTGGAAAAGTGTTGATGGCGTACGGCAGGCAGACAGAATTTTTTGGTTTATTATTCAATAATAAACCATTGTAATCGCCCAAGAAAAAAAATTTTATAACCCCCTCAAAATTTGATGTTTTACGTTTCAAGGCATGTAGAATCCGAATATCCAATAAAAAAAATTCTGTCCGCCGTACGCCGTACGCCGTACGCCGTACGCCGTCAACACTTTTCAGGCCAAACCATGATAGCTACATTCTTGACATTTCCACCAAAAATCAATCTCGGTCCTACGACGGCCCAATTCTTGAACCAACTTGCTACCTCAATTTTAAGGGTATTTTTGGGGGGTTTTGAGGGGGAAAAATTCATATTTTCCAAGTTTTTTCAGAAAAATGTGTACGTGGTAACAAATTATATAGATTTTTGGACGCTGAATCGAATGAGACCATCGCCGAGTCGATAGCTTTATTGGTTCTCGAGTTATCCCAGCTTTTTTTTTGCCGAATTTGGGAGATTTTCAGAAATTTGACATGAGTTTTAACTCAAAAAATTAACTCGAGAGTTCTTCGAGCTATAAAAATCGTTCTATACTCATTGGAATGGTCGTCAAACACTCTCTCCAGCTGTATTTTAGGCAAAAAATTTAGTTTTTAATTAGAAAATTAAGAAAAATAAAATTGAATAAAATTACAATAGTTGCTACGGAGTTTTCCCTTAGTTACCATCTGTTTTTTCGGTGGGAACGTTCACAAATGTTCGGAATAATTAAAATCACAAATCGATAGTATTTTCAAATAATTACTGAAGCGAAGGAATAATAAACCACTGTACAATCATTCGCAGCATTTTCATAACGGTTTTTCGTGACGTTTTTCAAGTTTGTGTGCCATATAGAAATGTCAATTATCAACTTTATAGGTTTAGAGATTGACAGGTGGTCACAGTGAGACTGATTATTCGACACAAATATAGCGATGGCCTAGACTGAGTTTAGTCGATCGGCCTGTGATCGATTAGGGAAGAGGAAGCACTTGTACTGTAAAACCAGTCTCGATTCTCATTGACCATAAGGTAAATCGCTGGTCTGACAGCGAAGGAGATGCTTGCGAGGTCATTGCGATGAGTATTGCTGCTATTAGAAATCATATCACATCTCAGCAAGACACCTGATCGAGTATATTCCTTTAAATGGAGATTTTTGTTGCTTCTCGCGTTTGTTGAACATTTAAACGTAGGAGTTTATGTTTCCTTGTTGAATCAGGTTTCGAAACAAAGAAATAACAAACCACTTTACTATCATTCGCAGTGTTTTTGATTGAATATTCAGATTCTACATGCCTTGAAACGTAAAACATCAAATTTATTGGGGTTAGAAAATAATTTTCTTCTGCGATTACAATGGTTTATTATCGTATAAAAAGCAAAAAAAAAAGCAAAAATTGAAAATCACAGACTAAGTTTACAGCCGGAACATTAGATGAACCACAGCCTCTTTACATTTTCCGGCTGCGATCTTAATCTGCGAGCTTAATTTTTCTATCATAATTATTAGAGTTGAAGTATTGATAGTTGATTGCTCCGCGGGGGTTGAAGCAAACCTAACATTTGTAATTACAAAAAAGTAGGAAATTTAACTGGCTATAACTTTGCAATTCGCTTAGTATAGACGAAAACCATTATTTTAGGAGCTACGGCGGCCGAAAGACGAAATTCCGCGATCGCGATTTTTCGCCAAAACACGTTTTTCAATACATTTCGAACTTTTTAAAAAACCGGGGCCGAAAATGGAAATTCCAAAATTTTTTCAGACGGTGGCCTTAAATTGGACTTTAAGCCACTGTATTGAATACAGGAAGGTGCTGCTCCTGTCGGACAATTCCCGAACTACAAAGTTTTCCTGCCGTACGTTTCTCCACTTTCTTCCCTCTTCGTCCCACCGAGGGAATGAACTTGACAGGAGGAGGTCCCCACTCCCCGCATCGAATCAGATCTCCGCCAGCAGCAGCAGCTCCGTCGGGGTCAGTCTGAGACCAGCAGCGATGGCCTTTCTGCTCAAGATTTCTTGCCTCTTCCTCGCCCTCGCATTACAAGGAGCCAACTCGCGAGCTGTGAGTAGCAAACGCATTCGACCTCAGACACAAATTCGACAATACCTATATATATGATATCGCGTCGAATCACAATGTATTGCTAAATTTGTCGAAACAAAATAAATACGCTATACAGCCTCTCATCTCGGCTTTTATGCCTTCCCCCGGGCATCCAAAACAAGTCACCCCTTTAGCCTGGCACACACACGACGACAAGCCGACAGATTTCGACGGGACGAACACGCAGACAATCGAGTTCAAGTGCTCGGTTCATTTTCTTCCCGAGCCGACGAAAAATGGAAATTGAACCGAATATGAGACCGATTTAAAAATCTCAACTTAGAACTGCAAATAATAAGATTCAATATTTTAAAAAACCTGCAAATGATTTTACGGTGATTTTTATATTTTTGGTTGATTATTCAATAATAAACCATTGTAATCGCACAAGAAAAAAAAATGTCTAACCCCCTCGAAATTTGATGTTTTACGTTTCAAGGCATGTAGAATTCGAATAGCTAATAAAAAAAATTCTGTCTGTCCGCCGTACGCCGTACGCCGCCAACACTTTTCCGGCCAAACTATTATTATAGGTAATAGCTAAAATCTTGAAATTTTCACCAAAAATCAATCTCGGTCCTACGACGGCCCAATTCTTGTACCGTTAGGCAAAAAATTTAGTTTTTAATTAGGAAATTAAGAAAAATAAAATTGATTAAAATTACATAGTTGCTACGGATTTTTCCCCGATAGTTATCAATCTGTTTTTCGGTGGGAACGTCACAAATGTTCGGAATAGTTACTATCACAAATGGATAGTCTTTCTTAATCAATATTGAAGCGAAGGAATAATAAACCAATGTACAATCATTTGCAGCGTTTTTATTGGATATTCGGTTTCTACATGCCTTGAAACGTAAAACATCAAATTTTAAGGGGGTTAGAAATTTTTTTCTTGTGCGATTACAATGGTTTATTATTAAATAATTAACCAAAATCACTGTAAAATTATTTGCAGTTTTTTTCTCGTAAAAGTCAAATTTTTAACCCTGATCTGGTACAGAAAAATCCCGTTATTGTTAAATAGATACTATGGGGAGAAATTATCGATATTGCGATAATATCAGAATTCGAATAAGGATTTTAAAATATTAAATATCGTTACCCGAATACCGATGTTATCTATATCTATATCCCACCTCTAATGAAGAGTCAGCGCTCATGTATTATCTTGATATTATTGTTCGTACTCATTGGGAACGTTGATAATCAATGATTGGGGAATAGACTGTTTTCCAAAAACAACCATGATGACAAAAAAAAAATAGGAATCAGTTTTTATTGTAATTATTGCCATTATGAGATTGCATATTCCAATTTTGGTTCCTTCGTAATTTTTTTTTTTTTTTTTGTGATAGACAAAATTATATAATACTTTCAAAAAAGTACTCGACGAGTTTTTGTGTATTTTCATAACTGAGAAGGTTTCGCTTTTCAAAAATCAAATAGACGCAATTTCATATTATTTTAATTATATGTATTTAATTATATTATTTAAGATGATAGCTGGTTTTCAAAACAGCTCGAGAGTTTTACGTTTAAATTGTAAATCATTTCTCCGAATTGAACGGATTATCCGTATAGTAATGGAAAACTGTTTTTTACTATTCATCTTCATAGGAAATTGAATTTTTGAATTTGAAATTGATTTTTTAAACCCAGTGGTTTTTTTCGGTTAATTTTTGTTGGCAAAATAACTCGTGACGACGCTCGAATAATTTCCGACAACGTGTTTTTAATCGTTAAAATGGTCAATTTCCAATCGTACGGATTTATTCCTTGGTCGGTATAAAAATGTGAAAATTCATCCTCTTTTCGATTATTCTAGTCAAGCCGACTGAATAACTAATGTCGATCGATATGAATACGCCGCGTTCCAAAAACGGCCTAAACCTATTAGGAATCCGAGTCATTTCGAGACGTTACATATTGGAATGGATCGGTGGTGTTGGTTTCCAATCGAGCAAAGCGAGAATATCCCTTTCGGAGAGTTTAGCCAATGATTCCAAATCCGTGTAGCCCTTAGTTGCTTTGAGGTTGTCAATCAAATAGATCTGCTTTTTTATCGCACCGATGAGCTCCCCTTTTTGCCGCTCTAGCTTCCGCACGCTGAGGTACATCTCTTCTTCCGTTGCTCTCGCCTTTTCCTTGGCCTCCTGTAACAATCAAAGGATCGATATTTCTCGAAGTACGGCGTGAAAAAAATGAGCTCGATTTTCCTCGAGAAATGTCTCGTATTCAGCGTTCAGAAATTATTCACTCGCCCAAAATCGGTTCAATAATTTTTCAACTGTACTTTTGGAAAGCTGAGTTGTGTACCAACTGAGGTTACTGTAATAGAGAAATTTAGAGAAATATAGAATACTCGAAAAATTGAGAAAAAAAATCAGTCACTGGAAAAATTTGGTTTTGCTTCAGGGAGAATGGATATTCATATTCTTTACAGCAGAATAATAAGATCTGAATAACTCCCAATATTAAAGGAAGTATGCCGGTTGATAAGAACGAATAAAAAATTTTACAAGTGAAAAAAAGGAAATCAGGAGGATTAAAATAAAAAATTTATAATGGCGTTTTTATGTAATATTTATTAGTATATTTATTATTATTTATTGATCGTGGATTGTGAGCGGGAGAGAAACCAAGGCGAATAATTCTCCAATTGTTTATTCCCTGGCCGAGTACTTTGGCTTTCTCCATTATTTATTATTATGAATTATTATTTATGTAATATTATTTATTGAAATTTTTTTCTTCTTTAATGTAAAATTTATTTACGCAAAAAAATAAATCATAGTAAAATAGTGGGCGCTGAATTTCGGTAGTCCTGATCGGTAACCCTCAATTTCTCAAGATCAATCATCTCCGAGATGAAATTCTCTTGTCTGGATTCACTTTCTTATTATTAACCGAAATAAATTCCCGCTCATATAACCTGAAATTGAAAAAATTTATAATAGCCATTTGAACTATTTTACCTTCTCGTTCAGCTGAGAGGTTTTCAATAATTGTTTCGTCAGATCCAAATCGCATTTCAGTTTGTTCATTTTCGTATCGTTTGCCGATGCGTTCAGCGCGGTTTTCCTCAACTCCATTTTCAGCATTTCAACCTCCTTCGGAAAAATATAATAAATCAATTTTTTTCCATCAATAAATAATTAAAATTTCTTTGACACTGGATTGGAATATCCAGAATCACTGCCATAATTTCATTTAATTCGTAAACGAAAAGCTGATAATATTCAGATAAATGATGACATTTTTCGTACCCTTTTGAGAACAGCCGTTTCATTGTCTCGCATTGTCAGTTTACTGAGAGCCGACGCTGTTGCCAGTTCTTGTTTTTTCAATTTTTCTCGAACCTGGGCCAAATCAGCTGCCAACTTTACGCGCTCGTCTTCGCTCATTTTCAACTCGTTCTGCACCTTCCTCCATTCTTCGGTTCTAAAAACGTTTTCAATCAAATTTAATTGAAATAAATAATTATAAATAATAATTCATGTAATTTTAATTTTAATTTCAATTAATTTTAATTGAAATAAGAATGAAATTTAATTAACTTGACGACTTTTTCAGTGTGTCAACGAGATAAAACGCGTTTTAATAAGCGAAAATCGCATTTTTTCTGCCCCTATGTCTTCAAGCGGACATTTTCTCAATTGCATATAATTATTCAACGTATTTTCTAGTTTAAAAAATAGTTGAATTTCGTTTTTGAATATTCAATTCTATCTAATCGACTTGAATTGTTTTCCCCCATGCTAATTTACCTTCTAAAATTTATATTATCATAATTAAGCTGAAAAACAATTTCATACAATCATCAGCACTCCTGCGATTTATCAATCTATCCACGTTTCGCTTAGGAAATTTCATATTTCTATAGGTAAACAGTTTTTCATCCCATGCCTGATCGAGTATTCCCTTTTGCCAGCCGTAATATCCTCCTGCAATATTTTGCATTTGGCTTTCAAAAACCGCACTTGACTTTCGGCGGACATATTTTTCGAACCCGGCGGCAACGGGTCGTCCCCTTCGAGTTCTTTTCGCGTGAAAACCCTTTCAGGGGTGAGAGGCCGACGCCAGCTGCTTGACGAGCGCGCAGTTCCTCCTCTGATTCGACTGCAGGCCGATCTCGCGCGAGAACACCTGTCAAAACGTTTGAAAACCAGAGGTGCTCTTAGATCACACATATTTCCATGTTATATTATATAATATAACAAAAAATTAAATTAAAATAAAATTTAAAAACAAAAAAAAAACAAGTATAAAAAATTATAAAATCGAAAAACTCAGACACACGACAAACTCAGACAAGCAAACGTTAGAAAAGTACAACTGTTCAAATATATTCATTTTTGCGGTCTGTAAAAATAAAAAAACGCTCATTTTGCGAATAAAGCGGAAATATAGTGCGCGATCCAAATGGGAAAAATTATTCGTCATGCGGCCGCCCTCAGGAAAATTTCAAGACCTTGAGCGTTTTCAAATACTGAATTTTGCGGCCTGTAAAAATCAAAATATTCGTGATAGGTATTATTCCGAACACTAGTGAACGTTCCACCGAAAAACAGATTCATTCATTCATTTCCCTTAATTTCCAAATTAAAAGCTGAATTTTTTACCTAACGGTTTAATTGGAGTGTTGATATGGATTATTTATTTTATTTTATTTTTTTAATAAAAATGCCTTCTGAAGATTATTTATGTTCGTATTAGAGTGAAATTTGGTACATTCTTGAGTGGTAACTTATTGGTCGTGATATTTACAATGTTAATTACATGTGACACCTCCCCTTAGCACAAGCTGTAGCTTGAAGAGGGGAGTAGCACTAACAAATCATTCTGTATTCTTTTGTATTTTTTTTTTTTTTTTTTTTTGTCAAATAAAATACATTTAAAAAATGTTGAGACAAACAATATTGTTGACGTTTCAGGGCAAGTAGAATCCGAATATCAAATAAAAAATTTCAGTCTATCGGCCTCAACTCTTTTCTGAAGAAACTATTAAAAGCTACATGCTTGCTCGAAATTTTCACCAATAATCAATCTCCAGGATAGAAGACACGGAGATAGTCACAAATTCCTCTGATTTTAAATGAGTCGTATTGTTAAATTATTGTAAGAATTACATTTTATAATTACCTATAATTTACTAACACCATTTTTGGTTTATTCAATTCAATAATAAACCATTGTAATCGCCCAAGAAAAAGCAATTTCTAACCCCCCTCGAAATTTGCTGTTTTACGTTTCAAGGCATATAGAATCCGAATAATATCCAATAAAAAAATTCTGTCTGTCCGCCGTACGCCGTTCGCAGTTTTCCGGCCAAACTATAATAGCTAAATTCTTGAAATTTTTACCAAAAATCAATCTCGGTCCTACGACGGCCCAATTCTTGAACCACTTTGCTAGCTCAATTTTAAGGGTATTTTTGGGGGGTTTTGAGGGGAGAAAATTCATATTTTCCAGGGTTTTCCAGAAAAATGTGTATTTGGTATCAACTTCTATAGATTTTTGGACGCGGAATCGAATGAGACCACCGCGGGGTCGATAGCTTTATTGGTTCTCGAGTTATCGCAGCTTTTGTGTCGAATTTGGGAGATTTTCAGAAATTTGACATGAGGGCTCTTGGAGCTATAAAAATCGTTCGTAAAGAACGATAATAATCAAAATCACAAATGGATTGTCTTCTTAAATCATTATTGAAACGAAGGAATAATAAACCACTGTACTATCATTTGCAGCGTTTTTTTTTTCCGGTGGGAACGTTCACAAATATTCACTCACTATCTAATTACTATCACAAATGGACTCTCTTTTATTATTATTATTGAAAAGAAGGAATGATAAAGCACTGTACAATCGCATTTTTTCCGTACCTTGTATTGCTCTGGTGGCTGATAATAGCATCATCTTCGCTATAAAGATCGGTCGTGGAGGCGAACGACCAAAGAGACGGCGTCGATTGCCGACTGACCGTCTTTTGCACGTCTTCCAACATTCGACGCGTCCGTAGCTCAAGGTCTGCATTTAAACGGTGCAGCTCTTCTTCTGCTTCGAGCAGATTGCTGTTACCGTGAATTTCCATAGCCATCTTCATCGCTCAATCAACGGCGACATTCGAAAAAAAAAACTTTCAATAAAAATTTCCGCACCGATTATACTTGATTACCTTCAGTTCAGTTGCCAGAGTGATCGGTAAACATACACCGTTGCTTTGCCAGCTGCGAAGAGCGATCACGAAAGCGTGAATTCGGAAGAGGGAGTTCTCCCAACCGAGCGAGTCGAAGCAGGTGTTCCCACTTCCCACCTCATGGCGTACGGCGTACGGCGGACAGACAGAATTTTTTACTTCCATGTTTACGTAGTAAATGGAAGTATTGATTTTATTGGATATTCGGATACTACATGCCTTGAAACGTAAAACATCAAATTTTGAGGTAAGGGTTAGAAATTTTTTTTCTTGGGCGATTACAATGGTTTATTATTGAATAATAAACCAAAAAATTCTGTCCGTCCGCCGTCCGCCGTTAGCAGTTTTCCGGCCAAACTGTAAGAGCTAAAAATTTGAAATTTTCACCAAAAATCAATCTCAGCCCTACGATGGCCCAATTCTTGAACCAACTTGCTAGCTCTATTTTAAGGATATTTTTGAAGTGTTTTGAGGGGGAGAAAATTCATATTTTCCAAGGTTTTTCACAAAAATGTGTACGTGTATCAAATTATATAGATTTTTGGACGCTGAATCGAATGCGACCATCGCCGGGTCGATAGCTTCATTCGTTCTCGATTTATCGCAGCTTTTGTGCCGAATTTGGGAGATTTTTAGAAATTTGACATGAGGGTATAACTCGAGAGTTCTTGGAGCTATAAAAATCGTTCTATACTCATTGGAATGGTCGTCAAACACTCTCCAGCTGTATCGTTAGGCAATAAGTTTAGCTTTCAATTAGGAAATTAAGAAAAATAAAAATGATTAAAATTACAATAGTTGCTACGGAGTTTTCCCCTATAGTTACCATCTGTTTTTCGGTGGGAACGTTCACAAATGTTCGGAATATTTAAAATGACAAATGGATAGTCTTCTTAAAACAATATTGAAGCGAAATATAATAATAAACCACTGTACAATCATTTGCAGCCATGGTAATCGCGCAAGAAAAAATTTTTTCTAACCACCTCAAAAATGGATGTTTTGCGTGTCAAGTCATGTAGAATCCAAATATCCAATAAAAACGCTGCAAATGATTGTACAGTGGTTTATTATTATTTCGCTTCAATATTGATTTAAGAAGACAATCAATTTGTCATTTTAAATATTCCGAACATTTCAGCGTCTAAAAATCTATATAATTTGATACCAAATACACATTTTTACGAAACACCCAGGAAAATATGAATTTTCTCCCCCTCAAAACCCCCCAAAAATACCCTTAAAATTGAGCTAGCAAGTTGGTTCAAGAATTGGGCCGTCGTAGGACCGGGATTGATTTTTGGTGAAAATTTCAAGAATTTAGCTATTATACTTTGGCCGGAAAACTGCTAACGGCGGACGGCGTACGGCGACGTGGAACTATGAGGTCCACATAAGGTTATTGCGTTCCAACAAGTTTTGTAATTAATCATCTTAGATAGATAGGAAATCATAAGTTTCCACGAAGAAGAACGGTACATTCTACTTCCGAAGCAGTTAACGCCGTAGATGAAGTCGCAAATGATATTTCATTTTTCATAAATTACACGGCACAATAAGAGGACAACTTTACAACGCGGCCAGCTGCGAAAGGTTGAAAACGAAAGCAGGAAGTTCGTGAAAAAGATTCCATCTTTTTCCACTCGTTCCGGCAGCTTTGCGAGAAAGTTGAAGTTTTTTTTTGAAAAAAGGAACGGAAGGAAGGTTGAAAAGGAAGGAAGGGAGTCTGCGAAGTTGGGAAAACGAGCGGAGAGCTTGGGGAAAACCTTCTGAAACAGCGACCGTTGGGATCGCCCGGTTTTCAGCAATAAATTTCAAACGATTTAATCAAATTTTACCGCGTGAAACTAGAGTCCGAAGAGAACTTGTTAAACCTCGAAAACGGTTAAAGTGGTGACACAAATACGTAATATTGCGTCAAGCTTTTTCATTCCGATGAGAAATACCCAGCGCTGAATGTTCTAAATAAATCGTTGACTTAATACTCCCGCCCCTCCTCTCGGGCCTTACATATTATTTTGTGGGGTTGTTGTCCTTGTCACTACTATATAATATATGTATAGTATATAGTATAGTTATAGGTAGGGGTTTAGTAGTTGATTATTTGTGTATGGAGAGTGGGAACCTATGGTAGGTTTTATAGTAGGGAGTAGTAGTTGCTATAATTTGGTATGTAGTTGTTGGGGATTGTATCGTACTTAGTATCATAAAGTATTGGGGTTTTCAACTGGAGCAAAGTAGGAGCAAAATTAGACGTAACAACTTTAAGTTTTCCAAGATTTGTAACTTGCACAGTGGATAACTCAAACAAAAAGTCGTCAATTCAGATGTTTGAATATACCAAAAGATGGGTAATTTAACTGTCCACATTTTCCCAATGTAATGTACCTATCAATTTTTCAACCGTTTTTGCGTTATTCAACAATATTAGTAGACTATACACGAAAACATGACAATTTTCAACTTTAAACTTTATTTTCATCTATTTACTGCGAAAGAAACAAAGAATGAACCATATATTATTGATATACACATCATCAACTATCATTATGCTGAATTTGAGCGAAATCTTTTTCAAAAAATTTTTCGCGAAAAATCCAAGGGGTACCCCTGCGATTTTTTTCAACTGACCATTTAACGAATTTTTACTCGTCTCTCAATACAGATAAAAATCTGAAATTTTCAGGAAAGTTGTGTCTTACCAATATGTATTTTTGTGATTTTTTTTATTTCTCGGAAAAATCTGCAAGTGGTCCAAAAAAATCGGTTTTTCAAAGCTCAAAAACTGGACTTTAACCGTGATTTTCGGGGTCAAAATAAATGCAAATCAATTGTTTTATTATGCAGGAGCCTTCATTTGAACGCCTTACACCCGTACATGGCAAAAAATTTGGTGAAAAAAATTTAAACAGAGCCAGAGAAATTATTTTCCGTAAATCGACTTTTTCGCCGGCCGAAATTCCGAGCTCCGCTGGCAACGGTAATAGTGACAAATTAAATTTTCGTTTTAAAGCGATTTTAAAAGCTATTCTTATAGGAAATTTAATGCTGAATTCGAATATGACGTCAAAACGGCGGAAATTTCACGACAACTGTCAGTTTTTCCAGGTTTAATACTACGCCACTCTACGTTTTTCAACTTTGAAAATCCGTTTCAAATACTTACAGTACGGATTAAATTTGATTAATTAATGGTTCCTACAGGAAATTAGACGTAGAATTCGAGTTTAAAGTGAAAACAATCAAATTCGAACAATTAGTAATATTTCTCGAATTTTTTTCGATTTTCCAACAGGCCCTCGATTCCAAATTCGACTTTTCCGACGATCTCATCACTTCCATTTACTACGAAAACATGGAAGTAAAGTAAATAAAATAACTGAAAATGCGTTTTACGCGGAAGTACTGCATGTGACCCCAATAATAAAAAACAACCGATAAACGTTCAGCTGTAGTAGAGAACAATTTAAACTACCCCAGCGTTCTAATATATTCGATTTTGCGGTCTATAAAAATCAAAATAAGTCAATATGCAAATAATGCAAAAGTACTGTTTGTGACCCACATGATAGAAATGAGACATCCTTCAATTGCCATTCGAAACATTTTAAGGCCTAAAACATTCGAATACATTGAGTTTTGTGGCCTGTAAAAATCAAAATACAAATACGAGGTGGAGGTACTGTGTGTGACCCTATATACAAAAAATCTAGTGTTTTCTGTTCACTGTAACAAACATTTTAAGACCTCAAACGAAGAAAAATATTGACTCTTATAGCCTGTAAAAACCGAAACAGAAAAAACTTTGAACTGTTATATCTCAAATGCACAGTATGTTTTTGAAATTCCAATAAAAGCTAATTTTGCTCATTTACTGGGAGAACGTTTCCTGAAAATTTCGTTGAGTTTCATTCGTTTTTCAAAGAGATATGGCGATTTATGTCAGTTTGTGACCACAGGCGGACGCACGGACATTTGTTCAGAAAGTGATTCTGAGAAATTTCTCCTGTGAAAATTTCTTCCAACAGGTCTTCGGTTCCAAATTCGACTTTTCCGACGATCTCAATACTTCCATTTACTAAGTAAACATGGAAGTAAAAAATAAATAAAATTATTTTATAATTTTCTATTTTATAATTTTTTTAGGTTATTTTTAAAATTTTATAATTATTAAAAGAAAAAAAATTCACCTATATCAGATATCGGAGCCCTTCTTTACGACATAAATAACTAATTATCATAGAGAATTAATTAATAGAGAGTGCTCACCGATGAACAATGATGATTCGGTTCAGGGCGCTGATTATGAACGTTTTCATCGCCGTATTACTGAACGGGCGCAAGCCTCGGTAACTTTGTCGTGAAGAAAGCATAATTCTGCTTCCCTGCATCTTTTTGTCTCCGGGTAGACACGCTCTTAACAAGTTCTTAGTCTGACAACCTCCCAACTTCGCAAGGAGCCACGCGTTCCAGCAGGTTGGCCATCTACGCAATAAGTCCTTTTTGCTCCTTTTCAGCTCCTAAACAATTTCATTTTCGTCCCGAAACTTTTCCGAGTCGGGACCTTTTTTGCTCCCTTTTGCCTACCTGCTGGAACTAGAAAGTTTTTGTTCGTTCCATCCTCGTCTTCTCAGCGGAACGGCATACAAAGTTCTCCTCCCAACTTGGTGCTCAAGTTAAATAATCACGCTCTTGCAACGCCCTAATCAGATTAGTGTTACAATCAACTCCGGAATACTTAACACGGTTCTTCGGAACTGAATCAGCGAACTTGAGACGGCCATGGTTCTCGAAATAATTCGATGGAAAAGAAAGTGCCGAAAATAGTGGTTAAGTTCTGGGACGGATTGAAATTCATCGGTTTTCCGAACAGGGGCAGCGAGTTTTTGCACGCTTGAATCGGACATCATTGTTGCTAAACGAGCAAGGATTTATACGGATTTATTATAGGCATTTATTATAATACTATATTTATGCTATAATTTATTATAATAATATAGGATTTATTATTATTATAAGGATTTATACAGCAGACATTATGGTAGCATTGTGAGAACCATCTATGTCATTTATCAATATTACGCCCCAGCATTGAAAAAGGACGTTTCTCTTAATTTTTTCCTCACTTTACTTTATTGTTTTTAACACAGCAAAATCACCATTTTGATGAGTCTTGATGGAGAGAAAAAAAAAGTTGTCGCATTAAAAAAAGCTTTGCTTACTCTTTTAGATTTTGCGCACTTAGGTAAAAAATTTTCTCAACGGACAGCCTTCATTCTCTATTAAAAACGCTGCAAATGATGGTACAGTGGTTTATTATTCATTCGCTTCAAAGATGAATGAACCATAAGTGATAGGAATTATTCCGAACATTTGTGAACGTTCCCACCGAAAAACAGATTGGTAACTATAGGAAGTAACTCCGTAGTAACATTTTTTGTAATTTTAACCATTTTTATTTTTTTGCAATTTTAACCATTTTTATTTTTCTTGATTTCCTAATTAAAAACTAAACTTATTACCTAACGATACAGCTGGAGAGAGTGTTTGACGACCATTCCAACGAGTATAGACGATTTTTATAGCTCCAAGAACTCTCGAATTACACCCTCATGTCAAATTTCTGAAAATCTCCCAAATTCAGCACAAAAGCTGTGATAACTCGAGAACCAATAAATCTATCGACCCCGCGATGATCTCATTCGATTCAGCGTCTGAAAATCTATATAATATGATACCAAATGCACATTTTTCTGAAAAACCCAGGAGAATATGAATTTTTCTCCCCTCAAACCTCCCAAAAATACCCTTAAAATTGAGCTAGTGATGTTGTTCAAGAATTGGGCCGTCGTAGGACCGAGATTGATTTTTGGTGAAAATTTCAAGAATTTAGCTATTAAAGTTTGGCCGGAAAACTGCTAACATCGTACGGCGGACAGACAGAATTTTTTTTATTGGATATTCGGATTCTAAATGCCTTGAAACGTAAAATATCAAATTTTGAGGGGGGTTAGAAATTTTTCTTCCTTGGGCGATTACAATGGTTTATTTATTGAATAATAAACCAAAAGACTACACGTTTTTCTTTCTTATAAGGGAAGTGGATTTAGGAAACGTTCATTGTGAGAAGACGATAGGGCTGCTGCGGTCCAAGGATCCGGGAAGGAAGTGGCAAGGCTTAGGTCTTCACTTACCGGAGGATTAGAGCCGAGCTCTAGGTAGCTATAACCCTATTACTGCGAGGCCTCAAGTTCGGCGAAGAAAACGTTAGCCAGGGCCGTAGACGACCTTAATTGCTAGTGAATTTACCGTTCTTAAGAACTCGCCCTTTTTCAGTACTTATCGAAAACGGCCGCCTGAGAATTTACCTCAGCATCTTGAAAAAATCCGCGTACATTGAAGAGATCGCGAGTGAATTAAATGTGCGATGTTTTCGAACGTGAGACGTTAAAATATTTAATTAAAGATAAATAATAACATATAAATATTCATGTCTGAGCTTATGGCTTGGTACGCCATGGGTTTAAATGATGATATAATTGCAAATTGAAATGAATATTGTAACCAAATTTGAACGGAATGGACAGAATTTTTTTTAAATTGTATATTCGGATCCGACATGCTTTGAATTGCGAAACATCAAATTTTGTGAGAGACAGAAAAAAAATGTTCTATGCTATATAAGCTTAATTCATGAAATTTTCATTAAAAATCATTCTAGGTTTGATAATGGCTCAATTCTTTGGCCAAAACGCTACCTCAATTTTGAGAGTATTTTTGAGGGTTTTGATCGTGGGTTCGATAGCTTTATTGGTTCTCGAGTTATCGCAGCTTTCGTGTCGACTTTGGGAAATTTTCAGAAATTTGACCTGAGGGTATAACTCGAGAGTTCTTGGAGCTATAGAAATCGTTCTATACTCGTTGAAATGGTCGTATAAACTCTCTCTCCAGCTTTATTGTTAAGCAAATAATTTAGCTTTTAATCAGGAAATTATGAAAAATGAAAATGATTAAAATTACAATAGTTGCTACGGAGATTTCCCCTAATCTGTTTTTCGGTTGGAACTTTCACACATGTTTGGAATAATTACTTTCAAAATGGGTATTCTTCTTAAATCATTATTGAAGCGAAGGAATTAAATCACTGTACAATCATTTGCAGAGTTTTTTCTTGTGAGGTTAAAGTGGTTTATTGTTGAATAGTAAACCAACATATAGATTGACACGATTTGTATTTATTTTGTAATTGTATTTATTGGAATTCTAATTTTTTCTCTTTGAAAACGGATTCTAAGTCAAATTCACAGCAGGAAGCATTGAAAATAAATGAAAAAATAAAGCATTCAGCATGGAAAATAAATTTTCAACTCTTATGAAAAACATAAGATAAACGTGATTAACGTGTCGTAACATTCACAGCTCTAGCACTGTGATTATCATTTTCACAAATCGTTCATCGTTTTTGACTGTATTGAAGAAGATTGCATTAAACAGTGTCGTATACCTAAAAACGTCAGTTTTCACTGACTAAATCAATATTTCATTTCATTTTTATTTATTTTATTTTATTTCATTTCATATTTCATTTTTTATAGTTATTAATTTTTTGTTTTTAACTATGCAGAAATTAAGAATTTTACAGGATTCATTTTCAGTTTTTTTTTCGTTATTAGTCATTCTTATTAATTTTATAATCAGTGCGTTCAAATTTTTTCGGCATTTTCTTCTGAATCCATACTCTTATTCTCACCCCTGTTGTACAGTTTTTATTATCTGTTGAGTGAAAATAAATAAGCTTGATGTAGATGACATTAACGACTAAAACGATTAAAAATCAATCGGAATAATTTAAGACATCATTTTTCCCTCGAATCCCTCATAAATTCGCTAGAAGTGTATAAAAATCGTTGCTCAATTTCTGTTCGAACCGCCGAGTTCTTCATTTCTGTCTTTTAGCTTTGAAAATTCGGTTTTTATATCTTTGAAAAAACTAAGCGCTCGCTTTTCTCCAGCGGTCCAATCTTTAGCCGTCGGTCGGGTCAGGGAAACTGTCTACCGAAGATCAAGTAACGAAGGTGTGCTGAACCGCCGGCGTCTGGGTTGGCGATGATGACTGAGAGATGGGACGATGGAGACGAGAGCGGTAAAAGGAGAGGAAACGAGGGGAAGATGTGGATATCTGAGGATTTAGGCGGCAAGTTCGAACACGGAGAGATCAGGGGGAGAGCAGAACGGGAGGATAGCAAGGCGAGCGGGAGCGGGGGTTAATTGTATTGATCGCAAGGCGCATAGCTGGTGCTGAAGCTGCTGACCGCCCTTCGTCCTCCCGAGGGCCATGCGATGAGGATGCGGAGATCATTCCCCTCGTTTGAAATCCTCATCTCGACTTTCTTTATTGTCACATTCTGTGAGAACCTCTTATTAGGAAGGTGGGATTTTTTAAAATAATGTCACAATTTTCATATCTGGCGAAATGCAACTCATGACGCCTGAATTTCAAGGGTGGAAGGCGATTTTTGATTAATCTATCGATGGAACAATCAATATCACCTCTACTCAGGCGGTTTCTTCTTATTTGACGATATATAGGAGGTTTTGTATGTTTTCTGTTTTTGGATTATTATTCAAAAATATTGGTTTGTTATTCAATAATATTGGTCGGTGGGGTTGGTTGGTATTGGTTTGGTTGGTTGGTTGGTAATATTGGTGGTTGGGTATTGGTGGGATTCAATAATAAACCATTGTAATGGCCTAAGAAAAACATTTTTCTAACCGAGAATAAAACGATTATTATAGCTCCAAGAACTCTCGAGTTATACCCTCATGTCAAATTTCTGAAAATCTCCCAAATTCGACACAAAAGCTGTGAAAACTTGAGAACTAATAAAGCTATCGACCCCGTGATGGTCTCATTAAATTCAGCGTCCGAAAATCTATATAATTTGATACCAAATACAGATTTTTCTGAAAAACCATGGAAAATATGAATTTTCTCCCCCTCAAACCCCCAAAAATACGCTTCAAATTGAGCTAGCAATGTGGTTCGAGAATTGGGCCGTTGTAGGACCGAGATTGATTTTTGATGAAAATTTCAAGAATTTAGCTGTATTACTGTTGGCGGCGTACGGCGTACGGCGGACAGACAGAATTTGTTTTATTGGACATTCGGATTCTAGGTACATGCCCTGAAATGCAAAACATCCAATTTTGAGGGGGGTTAGAAAATTTTTTTTCTTGGGCGATTACAATGGTTTATTATTGAATAATAAACCAAAAAATGTTCGTAATAATAATTACTATGACAAATGGATAATCTTCGTAGCTCCAATTTTTGTTCGGCATTCTGATATGGCGTGTAGAGAAGAAAGTCTAACAAAAAACGTGAGGCCGATTTTCGCAGTTTGAGGTTTTTTGCGAGCAGCATGGTTCAGGAAGTGGTCAGGTCAATTCGAGTCCTTAAAGTGCAGTTGAGTTGCTGTGAAGTTGGACAATTTTTTGTTAGTTTTCCTTTTCAAAGTTTACTTTGCAATAATTTTGAAGTCGGTTTTATTTTTTCTCTCTGAATAAATGCATTTAAAAAATAAAAAATTGTCTCATATTAACTCGAATCGGTTTTAAAAATCATAGTGATAAGTCCATTTTTGGACAGCCCGGAGACACGACTAACGAACCGGTTTTCCCAACGAGAGGTCACAATGTCAGAGGATCACATTATTGTACGCGTGATAATGAATAAGGGAAAAGATGACCCATCCGGATGCATGTTCATCAAATTTCCACCAGTGATGCAGACCACCTACGGGCCGTACAGCTCTTTCGGCTATGCACATAATTTACGTCTACAATATCACGTCATATCTCCCCGGGGGAGGCTTTCTGCGAAAGCTCATGGGAAATAAAAAGTAATTTGAATGAAGAACATCATTTCATTCTATCTCCCTCGACCCGTGAAACTACTCGGCTTTCAATGCCATTTGTATACGATTCGACCTAGGAATTTTCTCCTGGCTGGTGGATGCTTTTCTTGTGTTTCCTAAGTCGGGTTGGATTTACTGAAAATCAAAAGGAAGAATTGTAACAAAAATAATAGGTAATCGAATGTATTTATTTTCAAACTATGATCACTCTTAGTTTGAGTAATTATTCCGATTTGAATGAAAACCTTAAATTAACCTCAATTATAGAATCTTCGAGTCATCTCTTTTCTGCTTCATTTTGATATATTATTATATAATAAACCATTGCAATCGCCTGAGAAGAATAATGTCTAACTCCTCAAAATGTGATGTTTCATGCTTCAAGACAAGTAGAATCCGAATTTCCTGTCCGTCAACACTTTTCTGACGAAACGATAATACCTAGCTAAATTCTTGAAATTTTCACCAAAAATCAATTATGGTCTGACAACGGCTCAATTCATTACCCAAATCGCTACCTCACTTTTAAGGGTATTTTTGTCGAGTTTTGAGAGGGAGAAAATTCGTATTTTCCAACGTTTTCCAGAAAAAGATGTATTTTTATTATGTATTTAGATGTATTTAGATATTATTTATTATAATATATTTATTATGTATTTAGATTTATTTTTTATTATTTTTTATTATATGTATTTTTATTTTATTCCTAAAGCTTTTTAGGCGAATTACAGAATTAAAAATTACAAATTGCTACGAAATTTTTACGAGCTTTCCCTCGCATATAGTTACCAATCGTTTTCTAAAAATATTATTGAAGCGAAGGAATAAAAATAAACCACTGTACAATCATTTGCAGCGTTTTCCTCAACGAATCAATAATTTTTCGAATTTTCTTAATCTCTTCTGCGTTATAGTGGTACTGTTCAGTGAACCTGTGGTTCGTGGAACCCTTGACAAGAAAAGGGGAAAATGGGTATTTTTTCAAACGAATAGAAGGAAGCTTCGGGGATTTTTAGCACAAACGAAGCGTGATTCTGGCGTCATCAAAATAGACTCTGCGCATCAATATTGCGGATGAAGAAATATATTTTGAAAAAAAGAAAGTCTATATTTTTCATTGCTTGGAAGAATTTCTGGGAATCGTAAAATTTTTGTACATCAATCGATATTTGGAGCGAAAATGAGGAGCCTGAAAAATTGTTACATAATAATTTCCTCACTTTCTTTAGTAAACAATTTTTAACAGGCGGCTGAATATGGGAATTCTTTGAGGCAAATTAAAAACTACGTTTCATGATGCAATTAAGAAAAAATAAAAATTGATAAGTTAGAAAAATAAAAACACTAATAATAAAGAAATAATAAATGTTAAAAAATAAATAAATTACCAGAATTTTTACTTTTGATAGAAGAAAAAGAGGAAAGAAAGGGAGCGAAAAATGAGATTGTGGGAGGATTTGGGGAAAAGACAAAGAGTTTGTGTCTACTTTTGGGGAAGTTTTATTCCCCCTAAAAACCAGTACCTGGCAACACTGGTACTGATATTTACTGTCGCGTAATTTGTCGAAAAAAGCTGCTCCAGTTTTATTTTTGAAAATTATCATTCTAGTTGTCAGGTTGCGGTAACCATTCGAACATGTGTTCCGCGTATAAAATATGAAATTGAAATTGAAATAAAATTCAGTGTGTTCGTTCAGCGCTGGCAAATTCAAAATAATCTTTTCTTTTGAAAATAAGTATTTAGCAAGTTTGCATGGCGGAGATTTTCTGGGGAGGATATTTTATTCGAAATTTACGATTAATAATATAACAGGCTGATTAATTCTCCCAGTCTATTCTATTTTCGACGAAGCGCCGAGAGCGAATTATCGAACCGACTCTTGCTACGTTTCTGACGATCCTTGCTTACTTAGACTGTTCTTGATGCGTTGTTTGGAATTCAGTTCATCCAACGCGTACATTTGTGAGGCCAAGGACAATCCTATCCGCAGACCGCAGGAGCAAATAGCGAGCAACATCGGTCGAGGGATGAGATTCCCAACCGAAAGGCAAACATTTGAACCAACTGAGACCCGATAACCACCGGTTTTCCAATACTTTTACCGCATATCTCCTCTCGGAAATACCCGCCGTAGCTCCGTTCAAAGGATTTGAATTCACGCGTGGTAAAGTTCCCATCTAAAGTTTAAACGAGCAGTTTCTTCGGAATTAACGTTGGACAACGATCGGAAAAAAGAACGATTCATAGGAGGCTGAATTAATTGATATTGGCATAAGTGTTCGACAACAATTTCAACCAGTATGATAACGATTGGTGCAATAATTTTTGAATAACATGAGTATTATGTACTTTCGAGTTATACCCACAGGTCAAAATTCTGAAAATCTCCCAAATTCGGCACAAAAGCTGCGATAACTCGAGAACCAATAAAGTTATCGACCCGGCGATGGTCACAAGGCTGGGATTGTCATAAATAGGGAATTTTCTAAAACATGTCCGCTTTTCAAACAAAGAGTCCAATAAATTAAAATAAATAAAATTAATTAAATATTAAATTGAATAATGAATAAATTAAAATAAATAGGGGACTAGATTCCAATGTATTTATTTTAATTTATTAGACTTTTGGTTCAAACAGCGGACGTGTTTTAGGTATGTCCCTACTCATGACAATCCCAGCCTTGAGGAGCTACTTACATGACCTATTTTAAAAAAAAAAACTTTTATACAGAAGATGTTTCCAGATGAGGCTCAGAAGGGCGAAAGCGCTAGAAATATAGAAATTCATAATGGCTCAACGCTAGAAATATAATGTCTCAACCTCATCCCCACGTCGAATCAAATGGATACCTACCTATAATGAGACAAATCACAACGTGGCAACACTAACTTCTGAGGTTCTACCTTGCCATCAACGCTACTCAGCTTTGAGGGTCCAACTTCAGCTTGATAGACCACTTTATTTTCAACACAATGTAACCAGGTCGGAATTTTTCTCCGTTTTACATCGCTTTATAAGATTTTTAATTAATAGCGCTTAAATAGCGGGAAAATTTCAGACTAGATCCAGTTATCGGCTTATAAGTCGACAGTACAGCGGTTTAGTATTCCTTTGCTTCTATCATGAATTGGAAAGACCGTCTTCTTACTATGATACATAATCAAAGCTCTTATGAACGTTTTCACCCACAAACATATTGATAACTATGGGCAAAGTCGTTGACAAAAATATAGTAAAAAATATTCCAAGTTTAAAATAATATTTAGTTTGAAATAGGTATATAATTTAGAATATAAATAAAATAAAATAAAAATATAAATATAAATTAAAAATAGTATTACTGTAATACATAATAATAATTTTTTCAATAGTTTAAAATATTTTTATGTATTCCCAACAATTTAATTTAAAGTAAAGTTGATTGCCTAACTAATTCAACTGTAGGGGAAACCTTTTTTCTTAATTAGAAAGTATTCAAAAATTTTTCTTAATTTTCCATTTTGAGAAAAATGTGATTTGTAATTAAATTCCTCGTTGGAAATTGTTATTCGCATTTTATTGTAACTGTTAAGAGTTCCAGATACTAAAAGACTTCTAATATGTACCTGTTCTACGTAAAAATAAAATTAAGTCATTGTTGATGTGGTGTCAATAATTGCATCCTTCCCCTGTCACTAACTGGATTTTTCGTGTCAATAACTGGCGAAAAATTTTTTTCACATTTTTGGCAAAAATCTCCAGAAAACTGACTCAATTCTCTAGATTTATTAATGAAATTTACTTAAGAAACATTAGTCAACATAAAAAATGGAAAAGAAAGATTCGTACAAAAATTGAAACGCAGTGAGCGAAAAACGGCTATTTTTTTGTAAACGTCAATAATTGAGGTACTTACCCTGTGTATACCTGTAAAACTAGTACTAGCCAGTTACTGACTGATCATTCTGCCACCTTTACCGTCGAAAAGGTTCATCCGTTCGTCCTCGATCGAAAAACGCCCAAAAGGACGATCAGAAAGTCATATCAATTGATTCTTCGGCGTTTACCGAAATCAACTCTTGATTTCGTTTGAAATTTTCTAGGTCAACCTCAGCTCCGTTTGGCTTCTTCCAGAAGAAGGATATCCAGTTTTTTACCGATACTTCCGCGACAGGATAACTTGGTACGAAGCGGACGCCGTTTGCCAATTTCACCACGGTGATCTCATCACCGGTAAGATCCATTTTAACACTATTCAATTCATGTATTTTATTTTATTTTTATTTTTTTTTTGTCACTCAGTTTTGCACGTAGATTGGGAGAAAAATACAAAAATAGGTGAGAGCAATTTTAAAATTGAATAGCTCAGCTTTCGGCTCTTGAGGTAACCGAAGAACATTTTTCGAACATTCTCTGGTTTAACTCGTATTTATTCGCACAATATGTCTCTCCTGGATCGTAATGCTGTTGATGAAAAAGTGCGAGCACGACCAAAATACTCATTTTACTCGAGAACATAATTTGGTATTCTTTTTTTTTTTAATAATTATATTCGGTATTTATTTTTTTAATAACTATATTTGGTATTCATATATTTAGTAAAAATTATATATTTGGTATTCATATTATTCGTATTTTTATTAAAAATTATATATTTGGAATTCATATTTTTCAGATTTTTTTAATGAGTTATATTTGATATTCATATTATTCAGATTTTCTTAAAGAATTATATTTGGTATTCATATTTTTCAGTTTTTTATTTTTTTATTTTTTTAATATATTTATTTTAATTTATTTTCAAAAGAATTAGATTTGGTATTCATATTTTTATTAAAAATTATATATTATTTGGTATTCATATTTTTCAGATTTTTTTAAAAAGTTATATATTTGGTATTCATATATTTCAGATTTTTTTAAAGAATTATATTTGGTTTTTATATTTTTTCAGTTTCTTTAAAATTTATTTCAAGATAGCACTATAGTAATATTAATGCATTATTATAACAATGGGATGTTTACTCTATTCGTAATTATCGCTCGCTATTTTTTCCAGTGGACACCAACCGCCAATTTGACGCCGCTCGAGCTTACCTCAAAGAGCTCGACGTAGCGAATTTCGTTTGGACCGGACTGAAGCGAGGATCGTCGAAGCAGAACTTTCTTTGGCCGTAAGGATATTATTCGCTTTTCATTACCGGTAATCGATTCAATTATTGTAGAGTCGCCCGATTTTTCGTACCGGCTGTTCTTTCGTTGGAAGAACGTTCAAAATTGATTATTCACAAGAGTTGAAGATGCCGATTTTATTCAACAGATCAAGTTCTTCGTTAATCCTTGTGACAGGAGTGGTATTCGTATTTGAAATAATATGAGCCATGATCGAAGTTACGACATTGTCGGAAACAAAATAATTTAACAAAATTACCAGAATCACTTACAGTCATATCGAAAAAGAAAGGAACTTACAAATTACTGAATTAAAGCTACTTGAATGCCATGTAACTATAGCAAAGTAAGAGACATCATCACTGATAGTTACTTAGGTCTGAGCGAAAAATTATATTTTTATCGATAAACCGGAGATAAAAATTTTCTCAAGCTGAACCAAGCGTCGGTTGACGATGAGTTTAATTTAACATAATCTCGCCGTTGTAGAGGATCGAAGTCGATGGAAAATCCGGAAGGTCATTGGGCTGTCGAAGTGCCCAAGATGGACGAGCCGCTGTGTGCTGCCGTCGACCCTTCATTCGACTACAGGTGGCAGCCCTTGCCATGCTCAGGTCCAACGGTCGCCGCCTTCATCTGTCAAATGCCAGGTCGGTTATATTTTCGAAAACGTTATGATTTGTCGCATATCGATTTGATTCGACGCGGGGGATAATCAGCGACGTTATCTCATTTTGAATTTCTATACTTCTAGCGCTTTCGCCATTCAAGGCCTCTTCAGGATTTTTTTTTTTTTTTTTTTTAAATTTAATATGTAGAAGAAGTTTCTCCAAAAATACTGCCAATCCTTGTAGCGTGGTTTATTATTTTTTTTTTTACTTCAGTTTCGATTGATTACATTTCGATTTAAGATGGAGTAAAATCAAAAATGTTGATTAAAGGTACTTACGTTGGGCCGTTTCTCGAACCACTGCAGATCACGTTGTTTCCTTGTCAATTCCAATTGACACCTGACCGACGAAAAGCGTTTCTTGAACCACGATAGGGTTGGGACATCGACATCGATGTATCGGATAAAAAACTTCGATGTCTATACTTCGACGATTTTTTGACATTTTTTTACGTTTAACTCCCGATTTTTTTTTTTTTTTTTTTTTTTTTTTTTTTTTAATAGAAGCTGAGGTGTTTTCTCTCAAATCTCATGCTCCGATCAACAGGTGGCAACACTGGACTGTTGTTTTCCCACCAGCTTCCTCTATCGAGTATCTATGTAGTGATCGACTGACAATCAAGCTAGCTTCGTCCACACCGTCAACTTTCAACTCTATTTGAACAATATAATATTTCGCTCGAAGCCTATTTTCCATCAATTACCTCGAAAAACACAACAGAAGCTCGGTTTTTTGTTTTTTTATTTTTTATCGTGTATAAAACATTTGTGGGTTATTATAACAATCCATAAGAAACTTGTGGGAATTTTTATTTATTTTCTCAGTGGGTACCTACCGGATGTAAGGCTTTGGCAACACTGGTTACAGTTGATACCTAAACCTAAACGGCAAAGCCAGTAATTTACTAACTAATAAAAATATAGGTATTTTTATATTTTTTCGATTTTTCGTCGGTGTGTATAATTGCGTATAATCGTTCTATATGGATGGAATGGTCGTCAAACACTCTCTCCAGCTGTGCTAAACTAAAAAATTTAGCTTTTAGTTTGGAAATTATAAAAAATAAAAATGATTAGAATTAAAATTTTTTTTTTGGTGAGAAAATTTACAAATGTTTTCAATAATTACTATCACGAATGGATAATCTTCTTAAATCATCATTGAAGCGAAGGAATAATAAACCACTGTACAATCATCGCAGCATTTTCTTCGATTGTTCCTTTCGAATAGTAAAACTCTTTTTGCAGCCTTCCAGTGTTCTTCCATATATTTTGTAATGAACATGTGACTCAAACTAAACGGGTTGTTGCTTGACAATTTCGACCGTAGTTCGCTTGACCGTATTTTAATATTGACAGCATCAAACTGCATGATATTTTTATACGATATTCTCATATGAAAATAATTTGCAGTTCCAAGTTGGGCGATGAACGAGGACGGATGCATGATAACATCTTTGCCCTCTCTTACGGTCACCTTTCTTCCCGAACAAGGAGCTGTCGAACTGACTTCAGATTGCGGTCTCGACGGAACTCGTCGCATCACTTGCAGAGGAAACACTGTAAGTAGAAAAAATGTGAGAGAAACCTGGCGACTCATTCTCCAATAAATAAATAAATTAATTAATTAATTAAGAATGAAATTTCAATCAATAATAACCTTATGGAATAAATAAATAAATAAATAAATAGAATAAATAAATAAATACACCTTGGAATAAATAAATTCCAAGGTTTCATTCATTGTTATCAACCGCTTGTTGCAGAATCGAGAGGAAATAATAAGACAGTTGGCTTGTGAAACGTCCACAGAAGCTTCAGTTAGTGACGCATGGGATGAAACGCAGCCGACTCGGCATCGACGAGAGAGTGAAGTCACTTCTGACATGTCCGTCCGTCCCAACACCACTCAAGGTTAATCCTTCATTGCTAGACATCTCTATAGACGATCGTAAATTTATATATTTTTGCCTTGATAATTATGGTATTAAATAATAAACCATTGTAATAGCCCAAGAAGAAAAATTTTTCTAACCCCGCCTCAAAATTTGATGTTTTACATATCAAGGCATGTAGACTCCGAATGTCTAATAAAAAAATCTGTCTGTCCGCCGTACGCCGTCAACACTTTTCCAGTCAAACCATGTAGCTAAATTCTTGAAATTTTAACCAAAAATCAATCTCGGTCATATAAAAAAACCCATGGCATCGTTTTCATCATCAATCGTTTCAAATACTAGTTGATAAACAATCGACCGAAGTTTTTCTTCATAGGAAACATTTTTACAGGCTCCACCAGAGTTTCGTGTTTAATCCGTTGTAGTTTCATGTTTGATTTGTAGACATGTCGGGAACAGATGACGAGCTGACGACCGAACCGACGACAATCAGACAGTCGGCGTTCAAAAATGAAAAATTGATGCTTTCAACTGGCTCAACCATACATATAACCGATGCTCCATCTACCGCTAAGTCGACAACCACGAGGAGACCCGAAACTTCGGCCGGTCCACGAGTATCAACTACCAAAACAGTTGCTCAACCTACTCCAAGCCCGACGCTACCTAAAATGATGACACCAAGTTCTTCGACGCCGCACACGACCAAACCGAGCACCACGGTTTCTTCGACTGAAGCCCTCCCGACCACGAAAGAACCGATCACCAAATCTCCAACTGCAAAAACGCCTGCCACCACAAAATCTCCCCAAGGACAGATCGAGGTAAGCTATCGGTGTTTGAAGGGCACTTCTCAAATATTTCGTTCTTCGTTTGGTTGTCGTCGCATTTGTTGTAGTAGAGGGGTTGAAAAACCATGCGACTTATTCTCCAGATCTTTAATGGCTGGCCGAGCACTTTCGCCCATTCGGGCATCTTCAGGGAACCATGTGGGCTGTGGACCTCATGGTTCCAGGTCGCCCTGACGATGCCCGAATGGGCGAAAGTGCTCGACCAGCCGTTAAAGATCCGGAGAATAAGTCGCCTGGTTTTTCTCCCCCTCACAACCCCTCTACTAAAATATTTCGTTGTGCCACACAGCAACCAACGTTCTGTAGCAGTTCATGAAGGTGTCAAAAAATGGGTTAGAAAGTTACAGTATTCGAGCGAGGTAACTATAACGTCTTTGAAACGTTGCTTCTGAAACGTCACCAATGAAACCTTATAATAACGAAAATACAAGAACGTTTCAAAAACAAACGTTCCACGCAAACTTTTCTAGAACGTAGCTGAAAACGTTCCTAAAACGTTTCTTAAGAAACTTCACCAACTGAAATGTTATGATAACGTCAATGCAAGAACGTAACTAACACGTTGCTGTAAAAACGTTCTTTAAACGTAACCATTAAAACGTTACAAATACGTTCTGACTGAAATGTTTCAAATACTCCGCTCAAAAAACGTTCCTAATACGTTTTATTTGAAACGTTATCAATCGAAACGTTACGAATAAGTTCTGAATAAAAAGTTTCAGATACGTTGCTATTAAATCGTTTTTGAAAAGTTTTGTTTGAAACTTAACTTGAAATCAAAACGTTACAAATACGTTTTGACCAAGGACATATATATTATGTAATCATTCACGTAACAGAAATAACGTAACCAAAATAACGTTTTTAAACGTTTTATTTCAAACGTTACGAATACGTTCTGATTGAAACGCTTCAAATACGTTGATTGACCAAACGTTTTTGAAATAATTTATTTGAAACTTATCAAATCGAATTGCTGCGAATACATTCTAACTTAAATGTTTCGAATACGACGTTTAAATAACGTTCCTGAAACGTTTTATTTGAAACGTTATCAGTCGAAACGTTACGAATAAGTTCTGAATAAAACGTTTCAGATACGTTGCTATAATTTCGTTTTTTAGAAATGTTTTATTAGTAACTTTACCAAATTGAAACTTTACAAATACGTTCTGACTAAGAACGTATTTGTAATCATACACGGAACAGAAATAACGTAACCAAAATAACGTTTTTAAACGTTTCATTTCAAACGTTACTAATCCAAACGTTATGAATACGTTCTGAATGAAAGGTTTCAGATAAGTTGCTAGAAAAACATTTTTGAAACGTTTTATTTCGAACGTTACGGATACGTTTTGATTGAAACGCTTCAAATACGTTTATTGAGAAAACGTTTTTGAAATAATTTATTTGAAACTTTATCAAATCGAATTGCTACGAATACAATCCTACTTAAATGTTTCGAATACGACGTCAAAATAACGTTCCCGAAACGTTTTATTTGAAACGTTATCAATTGAAACGTTACAAATAAGTTCTGAATAAAACGTTTCAGATACAGTTTCGTTTTTGAAATGTTTAACGTTACGAATAAGTTATAAATATAACGTTTCAGATACAATTTCGTTTTTGAAATGTTTTATTTGAAACTTTACCAAATTGAGACGTTACAACTACGTTCTGACTAAGAACGTATTTGTAATCATACACGTAACTGAAATAAAGTAACCAAAATAACGTTTTTAAACGTATTATTTCCAACGTTACTAATCCAAACGTTATGAATACGTTATGAATAAAAGATTTTCGATACGTTGCTATCAAATCATTTTTGAAATGTATTAATTGAAACTTTACCAAATCGTAACGTTACAAATACGTTATGACTTAGAACGTAGACTGAGAAGTTTTAATCATATACGTAACCAAAAATAACGCTTTATTTCAAACGTTATCAATAGAAACGTTACAAATACGTTCTGATTGAAACGTTTCAATACGTTGGTGGAAAAACGTTTTTGAAGCAGTTTATATGAAACGATACGAAATCGAATTGCTACGAATACATTCGAACCGAAACGTTTCAAATAGGTACGTTGTCAAAATAACGTTTCTGAAGCATTTTATTTGAAACTTCAACAATTGAAATGTTATGATAATGTCAATGAAGAACGTAACGTTGCTGTAAAAACGTTCTTGTAACGTTTCAAATAATACGCTGATCTACGAATTTTGATTTTGAATTTTCAGGTAGCAATTCCACTATTGACTGAAAACAACGTGGCCGTCTCACCGGACAAACGACAATCGTCCAAGCCGATTCCTCCGTCGCTCAAAGGAAATTCTCCATTCATTGAGCAGAATGGTCAGAGCAGCTCGACAGAGCCGCCGATCACTTCTTCCGCCGAACCGCCGAAAAACACATCAGATGAAACTCAAGGGCCTCCAGACTCGCATGAAGTAAAAAATTTAATTTAGTTTTTGTTTTTATTTTTTTGTGAATTCGAAGTTACGAGGAAGTACTGTGTGGGTGATATCAATAATAAAAATCAAGCAATATTCAGCTGTCATTTATAAATTTTAAGGTTTCCCAGCGTTCAAATATATTGATTTTTGCGGTTCGTAAAAATCCAAATCCGAAAAATTGTTCTCTTAAATCGTAATGAAGCGAAGGAATGATACAATTGTACAACCATTTGTAGCGTTTTTACATTCAGCGACCTTCGAACCGTTTTCAGATTCTCGGCGGTCCTCAGGAGGAAAACCCATCTCGGGAACCAGGCGCGTCACTTCCGACGAACCCGAGCCTAGAACAGTACAAGAAGAATGTCCAAGACTCAGGTAACTCTTACTGGATTTTCAAAGGATGAAAATTTATGGAAAGGGAGGGTGGCTCGTAAATACGAGGCGTCGCCAAAAGTTCCATTACTCACGGAAGGAAAATAAAATACTCGCTTTTTTGAAGTTTTGATAGTTTATTCGTATTTAGCAAGTTTTTTTCCATTTTTCTACAAAATCGCGGTTTTTTTCCTATGCATTTTTGATACCGTGGGACCAATTTTTTTACGCTGTCTTCATAGAGCTGTGTGCCCAGTTCATTCAGGTTCCTTAAATGATTGGATGAGTGGATTGATCTTGGGCTTGTTAAATCGTTCAATGGTGGGGAAGTTTTATCAAAAACTTCAATTGTGAGCAAATGAAAGGTAAAACATCAAATTTTGAGGGGGTTTAGAAATTTTTTTCCCCTTGAGCGAATACAATTATTTATTGTTGAAAAAAATTCAGTCGACACTTTTCCGGCCAAATTATAATACCGCCCCAATTCTTGAATCACATTGCTAGCTCAATTTTAAGAGTATTTTTGGGGGTTTTGAGGGGGGAAAATTCACATTTGTTTCACATGTTAACCTTATGTATTTCAATTTATTTCTTCATAATTGTTTATACCATGCGCTTCCCTCTCTTTAAAGCAATTCTTTGTTTAATCTGCAAGTTTTTGCATGCATTTCAGATAAGACAAAATTGCTCAACTTGCATTTTCCCATAGATAATGATATATTAATGACTCTGTATTTCTCCCCTTTTTTGTTTTAAAAAGGCCAATTGTCCCCTTTTCCTGATCGAGGTTTCCCACAAATCTCCACTGGAGACTTGGCAACACTGGGCTGTACGATCGTTTGCAGCGTTTTGTATGAAATTCTTCTGAGAAACTTCGACCGATTCAAATAATCCTGTTTTTATTGAAGGTGAAGATCACTCGGAAGATCCAAAGGGGCCTGCAACCGGAATCACCGACGGAAGTCCTCTTGGCCCGACCGACGACGGGGGATCGGCCGGAGGAGTCGCAGCTGTAGCCGACAGGTCGGAACCTCTTAGCCCTGACGGTCTCGCGGGAGACGACGGCCCGGAACGACCGAATCGAGGGCGGCTTCTCGTTCATCCGCAACATCATTCGTTCTACGCCTACTTCCTCAACCGGGTCCTCGGCTGAGGTGGCGATTCAGGCCCCCCTTCGTCAGTCGGCGCTTCCCTTACCCTCTCGATCCTCCCTTGAGCGAAGGACAAGAGGGGGCCCCACACTTCTCCATCAGTAGCCCCTTATAGCAGCGTTTGGAATAGGGTTGGGACATCGATATCGCTGTGAGAAAAACATCGATGTATTGGACTAAAATATCGATATACCGGACTAAAATATCGATGTATCGAACTAAAAACATCGATGTCCACATCGATGTCTAAGCGTCGATGTTTTTAGGCCATCAATGTTTGTTTTTTTTTTTTTTTTTTTTTTTTTTTTGTTTATAGATTGACGAAGTACTTAATTCCAATTTTTCAAACAGAGGCTCTGTTTTTTCTTGTGTACAAAACATTCGAGGGGTTATTAAAAACAATCTGGAAGAAAATTGTGGGAATTTCTTATTTATTTTCTCAATGGGTACGGAGTGAAATGTTCAGGCAACACTGCTTCAGTTTCACCTTTTGAGTTGATATCTAAACGTAAACGGCAAAGCCTGTAATTTAAAACAAATAAAAATATCGGTATTATTTTTTATCAATTTTTTTCGGTGTGCATAAAACATTGATGTTTTTGTGTCGATATATCGGTACTATCGATGTTGTGGACTTTCGATGTTTTTAAGCATCGAACATCGATGTTGAAGCTTCGATGTCCCTACCCTAGCCTGGAACACAGCCGGTGTTGCAACCTCACTAGCGCTCGTGGCGACCCGTGGTACTGAGCAAACCCCAGAGACAGATTCTCTACTCGCCTTGTACTATATCTTTCCGTTATTGTTGGAGTTTCTATGTCTTCGTATTTAAATGGGTAACTACTTTAGTAGATTTCCTTTTCTTTTTTATTTAAAAGGTGTTGTCAATGTTAATTGAAATTCGACTATTACTTGAAAAGTGATATAGTTGGCCATATATTAGGACTTGAACTAAATTTCTAAATTAGCTGCCTGTCCCTTTGCCGATAATAAGTACGTTTCAATTACTCAAGTTCAGTCCAATACGATGCAAGCATCAGATCAAGTAAATTATTCAATATTGTTCATCTACAAAGCAAGCAACCACGAATCAATCTCAAAAAGTAAAAAAAAAACCCTAAATCAGTCCAATTCGATTTACGCATCAGTAAAACAGAGTTCAAGCAAGTTCTTGAACTATCTGGGGTGGAATGGGGGAATGGGATGAAAACTATCAACTAAATTTTCCCAAGTTGCAGCAGGTACTCAAAAATTGTATTCCTGTGCTCAGGATTGTACACGCATCATTTCCTCAAGGTGCCATGACTTTGCCATCTATACTACGCCTTAGTACAGATTTTTTGCATTTTTTTTCTGCTAGTCTCCCATAATGATAGCCCTGTCGTTTCGCTTGGTGCCACGGCCGCCAGGGTCGCTAGTGAGGTCGCAACGCCGGCCATGTTCCAGAAGCTCCTGCCTCTTATACCTGACTACAGTGTTGCCAGGTCTCCCCTTTTTGGGGGAAAACTCTACGCCAAAATGTAGACACAATTACTCTTTCCCCAAATCCTCCCTCAATCTCCTTTCTCGCTCCCCTTTTTTCTACTTCTTTTCTATAAAAATTGAAAAATCAGTAATTTTTTAAAAACATTTATTACCTAATTTTTACTAGGTTTTTTTTCATTTGCTATGAATTTTTTGTTTTATTTATTATTGCATCATGAAAGTCGTTTTAATTTACCCAGAAAAATTCCCATATTCAGCCGCCAGTTAAACATTTTTTTACTCAGAAACTGAAAAAATATTATGCAACAATTTGTCCGGCTCTTCATTTTCGCTCCAAATATCAATGTGCAAACATTTTCATGAATCCCAAAAATTCTTCTGAACAATGCAAAATATTGCTTTTTTTGCAAAATAGATCTCTTTACTTGCAGTATTGATGAGCAGAGCCTATTTTGATGTTGCTAGAATAACGCATCACTTAAGCTAAAAATCCCCACAGCTCCCTTCTTTTCGTTTGAAAACGTACCCATTTTCCCCTTTTCCTAGTCGAGGATTCTCTCAAACTACCGGTTGGGACCTGGCAACACTGCTAAGGCATTGAATTTTAACAAGTAGCATCTGTTTTTAAGTACGGCCGTTCGCAAACAAAATACGGCACTTTCCGAGGTTATCCTTTAAAAATATAATGCGCATGGTTGTGCACAATTATTATAGCTCACTTGAAATTTTGGCAAAACTGATCCCTCATAAGATTTATGCGAGATTATAGTTTTAAGGCGTAGGTTATGATTTGGAATGAGTAAAATTCAAGTGGAAAACAACGAATGGAACGGAAAATTCGCACACCAGCGTTTCGTGTCCCTTCGTTCCATTATATTTATCTGTTGTACCCAATAGTTGAAAATACCCAATGGCCGAAAATTTTACTCGTTCCTAGGACTGAGCAAATTAAAATGCTCAATCCGGATAGTTCAATCGTCGATTCGATAGTAAAAATAAGAGTAGCAGGCCTGTTCAGGGAAGGTAATGCCCACTGACCGAAGGGAGAGGGGATAATAGGAAGGTACCTAATCGAAGACGAAGAGGCGGTGTCGACGGTTTCAGCCATTCGGTTCGCATGAAGAAAATTGTGACAATGAGGGCGTAGGTGACGGTTTTAGCCAATCTTAAATAAAGGGGCGAAGCCGTAGCACTCAAGACAATGGGCCAATCGTCGTCAGGCCGGTACCTCGAAACTGTAGGAAGAAAATAAAACACGTGAGAACGGAAATTGTTTGAATTGATTTCCTTCGAGTTTTACTGGAGGTAAAACTGGTACTCACCGGTAAGGAATCATTTAAAGAGAAAATCGCAGGATATATTCTTGAGGAAGAAATTCGGGAAGACACGAGACGAGAAATGAACGTATGAGGCAGTAGAGAAAAAGGAGGTTGCAAGGAAGGAGCCTCTGGTTATCGGCATGATAATGTTGTTGTCACTAACTCGGTTCCACCACCAAGGCCGTGGTAGACATAAAGTGCATCGTGAAGAGAACACAAAATAATTTCACGGCACAAGTTTGTGAAGACACTTCGACTCCAGCAATAAACAAATGAGACTAATTTGAAAAACGATTCAGACGGGCCAACATAATTTGATATGAAACTGAAGAGGGGTCGGTGTCGTGTATTTCAAGAATGATCATTCCTAGTATTGATCACTTCCAGTTTGTCCTCAGTTTGTGCATTTCCATTTGCTCAGTCCTGGGAACGAGTATATTTTTCGGCCATTGTGCGTTTTCGCCTTTAGTCCTGTCCGTAGGCTTGTTTCAGAGACAATTCTAGCGAATGGATTTACTCAGTTGCGAGATGATGCTTCGTGTGACCAAGGGCTACAAATTTCCCGTATGTTCGATTTCCGACCAGCGGTTTTACTATTTAAATTTCAATCGTGTTCCATCTCTAAAATTGAAATTTTCACGTCCGGGTGAGTGCGATTTTGTAGAAAACGTCAAGTCAGCTTGAGCTAGTTCAATCGAAATGAAGTGCTACGTTTACAAGAGTTATAGTGTGATTATAGTATTTACTAAATGAGAACGGAGAAAAAGTAACAAAAAAAGGATAGGAAGGGGAAGGGGATGGGAGGAGGGGTGGGGGGGAGGGGTGGGGGGAGGGGTGGATGGGAGGAGGGAGGGTGGTGAGGGGTGGATGGGAGGAGGGAGGGTGGTGATGGGTGGAGGGGTGGAGGGAGGGTGGTGAGGGGTGGAGGGGGAAAGGAAAGGTTAAAAGTTGAAATTCGGTTTGTCGAATCAGGAACGGAATCAGATTCAATTGAGAATTTATACAGGGAGCTTGAAGCGCTAAGGTCACTAACGATTGGTATTGAAGCATCAAATTTTTCTCCGCGTGTGCTAGGCAATTTGTGGGAGATTATGCTAAAATTAAATCATCACAGCTTTTTAATCAACCCCAAGGATTTTTACTTTCTCCTCTAGCTCCGCTAAAAATCAATAAAATTACAAATTTCTATAATTTTTCGCGCGAAAATTTTAATCATCTTGACAATGCAGCAGTGGAATTTTATCGTTGTGCGAGGATTTTTCTAGTAAATAGCGCAAAACTGCGGAAAAACGTGGCATCGGAAAACAAAAGTTTACAAAACCTTCTCACGAGAAAAATTTAAGGCCTAAATAAAAGTATTACGATTTAACCGCATTAGGAATTTCGATTTAATTAACGAATATCGATGGCTACAGGACAACATGTGAAATGAAAAAAATGCGTTTTGAGGTTTTGGATGGTTTTTATTCAGAATTTCAAGCCGAATCTCATGGTAACCTCAGTTTTTTTTTTGTTGGTAGCGCTGAGAAGGAGGTATTCCCTCTAAAACAACAAGTGTTATACCATTCTTGTCGGCAACAACTGTTATCAACTATCAAGGTGTTTTCCTGAATTGAGCTACTATCTAGGGCTGGGACATCGAACCTTCAACATCGATGTTCGATGTTTAAAACATCGAGGGCCCACAACATCGATGTTACTGATATATCGACAAAATAACATCGATGTTTTTAAACTATCGATTTTTTCCCACCAACAAAAAATCGGTAAGAAATAATACCGATCATTTCATTTGTTAGTAAATTACAGGCTTTGCCATTTAATTTTAGGTATAATTTATTTTATTTTTTATATTTTATTTTATTCATTTTTTATTTTATTATTTTATTTTAATAATTTATGTTAAACATCGATGTTTTTCTAACGTCGAAGTCGATGTCCCAATCCTACTACTATCTAGCTTCTAATGCATGTTGCATGATATCACAGGTTGCCCCACTTCTGCACTCTTCATAACACTAATTGCTCCATTATGTTTGTAACGTTTTTTCTCTCTCCTGAAAACGAGCAAAATTTTTATAACACATGTTGTCCTGTAGCCATCGATATAGCTCAAATAATTTTTATCCTACAACAGTTTTGCTCCACCCATGATATTTGTTACAAAACGAAATTTTCAAATTCCACCTTTGAACGACAACAAATGTTCGAAGCATATTCGTCACCATTTTCTTTCCTTGGCAGTTACCTCTTGCGTTTCCCGGTGTAACTGACAACTAGGTCACTTTCGGCATATCCGATAATAGGGTATTGTTAATATGGGTCCGGATGGTGTCCCTCCAATGCTCCTCCAAGCCTGTCCTTTCTTCCCCTCTCACGAATTTGTTTAATAGCTCCCTCAGTTCTGGGCACTTTCCCAGCATCTGGAAACGCTCTTTCGTCACCCCTATCTAGAAATCCGGCAATAAATCTCACATCACCCATTATAGACCTATATGCACAATCTCCGCTATTCCAAAAATATATGAAAAACTTGTTTCTTTCCCTCTATATTCCCTTGTAACCCCGCTTCTCTCCCAGGCACAAGATGGCTTCCTCAGAGGGCGCTCAACGGTTATAAATCTACTCCTGTTTCAGGGGTATGTCCTTCAGGATCGGTGGTGGTGGTCAGGTGGACGTAGTTTCGACGGATTTCTCTAAGGCGTTTGACCGCTGATCCCAAGCCCATTTGATAGCCAAAGTAGAGTCCCTCGGGTTATTTGGCCCTCTGTTGTCCTGGGTTAGCAGTTACCTCGCTGGTCGTTGTATGGTCGTCCAAATTGGAAATTCGCTGTCCCACCCATTCCCTGCGACCTCGGGTGTGCCTCAGGGGTCCCATTTGGGCCCGTTGCTTTTCCTCGTGTTAATTGATGGTGTGATTGGCTGTTCAGCGATGTTCCAGCCCTCCTTTTTCCTGACGACTTGAAGATCTTCCTTAGAGTTGATTCCCTTGCTGACTGTCAACGGTTGCAAAGGTCCCTAGATGCATTGTCCTTGTGGTGTGGCGATAACGCTTTTCAATTAAATCCTCGAAAATGTACAGCGACCTCGTTATCGTCTCTGTCAGCTTCACTCACAGGCTTTGTGGCTCTTGTCTGGGGACTGATGCGACCTTGACGGACCTTGGTGTTTTGTTTGGCCCTCGTTTCGATTTTGCTGATCACATCGATGACATCGCGGGGAGGGCGATGCGGGCGTTGGGATTCCTAAAGCGAAATACTCGTGAGTTTACTAGTGTCCAAGCAATTGCAACTCTGTATAAGTCCCTGGTGGTCCCGACCCTCGAATATGCTTCAGTTATCTGATCGCCCTTCTACTCCTCCTCCATTGTTCAGCTCGAGCGAATCCAGAAGAATTTTCTGAGGTATGTCGGTTATAAACTCGGTCTGCCCCGTGACCTGATCGACTACGACGAGATGTTGCGGGTCTGCGGGTTGAATCCCTTGGAGCAGAGGCGTGTTTGGGCCGGCATTGCGTTCTTCCATAAGCTTAGCAATGGTCGCCTTGATTGCCAGGAGCTTCTGAGTGGGGTATTGGTCTCTCTTCCCCAGTTCCTTTCTCGCCATCGTAACACCTTCTCTGTGCCATTCTGTACCACTAATTACCTTCATCACCGACCACTCTGCCGCCTGCCACGTGAGGTAAATCTTCTGCTCCAGACCCACCCTGAAATAGACTTTTTCACAACCCCCATGCCACGTATTAAATCATTGTTTTTTGCTACCACAAACTGAAACTAAACCAGTTTCCTGGTTTTTTTTTTTTTTTTTTTTTTTTTTAACTAATGTTGCTTTTTCTAGAGCAGTTTTAAGTATTTTAAATAATTTCGTACGTTCCCAAAATTTGGCGCTGCGATTGCATCTATATTTTCTTTTATTATTGTAATGTTTAGGCTTATGCCTGTATAATGGAATAAATAAATAGAAGGTTGGAATGAGAATTATACGATCAGCATCCGCCACCAAAATTAGCCTACGCCATGGTGAAAAAAATATTATTTTCAAATTTCGCCATCCTCTTTGTAGTTTTTCTCGCTACAATTCGGGAAAGCTTCGCACTTTTCCCGAAAACTTGACACTCTTCGAGCACCGTCCTCTTTCTCAGATCCCGTCCTTGGATAAATTGTGTCGTTTTCGGATTTATAAAATTATTGTACGTCCAAAGTTGTACAAACGAAGGCAATTTGAACACGAGAAGCAATTAGTATTTCTGTCGATCTTCAGATATTCTACGTTGTCCTCTTTGAGGTCGGCTTTAAGTGTTGTTTCGTGTACGACACGGCTCAGAAAATTTTATGGGAGAAAAATCGCATATTTCTGCGAAGAGCCCGGTCGCTATTTTACTCATAAATTTAGGGATTTAGGGCATTTTAGCGAGTATCTAGTCGGAAATATGTACCCGTCTGTAAAACTGATAATCATATGACCTGATTTCCTTGCCAAATTTAGCTCGTCGAAACGTTACGTTAAATCGTGAGAATTTTTAACTGCGAGTAGTTTCGCCACACACGAAAATATTGCAAAACGATGAGCCCTTCGGCTCGCTTCACGCTGAGTAGTTAGCGGATTAGTAAAAAAAAAGTATTAGAGGTTTAAAAATTGATACTCTCCGTTCTAATAACGTTGTTAGTTACGTTGTTAACAATTTTTAGGTTTAAATTGGACAAATAGTTGTTGCAAGATACCGTTTGTAATTAATATTAGGCGTACTATATTTCTCGAAAACTTGTCGTCTTATTGAGCTAAGCGCATTGAAATTTGAAATATTTCCGTTGTATTTTGTTCGAACGAACGATCTTTTAATGTTAATAGCAGCAGCAGCTCAAGCGCTATGCGTTCTATATATTGAAAGCAGTACAGGAATAATATAATTTAAATATCTTACGGGAAATTGCATAATTCGCATCGTGTTCAGACGTTCAGAGCGTTTGTTTCGAAAAAATGTCTCGCAGTTGCGAGGAAACAATATTTTCACAAAATTTTCTCGTTAGTTTCCAGAGAAAGAATTTCGATATATTTCACTACGCTAAAAGTAAACGTAGTTTAACATGTTCTAACGACAGTCGAACGAAAGAATGAAAAACACTTCTGTAGAAACTTTGGTCTATGTAAATTAAATACCAATTAGCTGATGCCAAGGCGTTTGCCGTTTTAAAAATAATGAAAGTAATAAAGATAAAGCTCAGCGAACTTTTCAATGTGATAGTTGTGGCTTCGAAAATCGATGTTAAAAAAAACGTTGTTGGCTAGGATTTTTTCTGGAACTTTCCAAGTTGTAATGTTGTACACTTTTATATGTGTGGAAATAAATTCGATCTTACTACGTGACTCCGTTTATGGGAACCTGTTTTTTTAGTTACCACTTCGGTTTATTTATTTGAAAAAATATATTTTAAAAAATGATAAAAAAATTAAATTTAAAAAATTCAACGCAAGAAGTTTTAACGCATGTCAATACCGATAATTGAAATATGGAAACCACGCGAGTATAACATTTATAAAATATTCAACGAAGATTATTTCATTCTCACAATGGCCAAAATTTTTGAACGATATTGTTGTCTCTATTTTAAGAGTTTCGCCGTTTTAATGCGGGAATCAATTATTTCCAAAGACAATAAAGCAGAAAAGATGAAAATACATTCTTGTGATATTTTTATATTGTTTTTCGAACTAAGAACCGCATGAGGATGCAATGGATGAAACCCTATGAAATTATAAGGGAATGTTTTCCCAGTTATTGTGCAAATTAGGGTTTTCCGGATTTTGAATTACACTCAGTACTTCCGAGAGATAAGCATTCAGAGTTTTTTCTGTTTCGATTTTTACTGGCTTTGAGAGTCAATATTTTTCTACGTTTGAGGGCTTGAAATGTCGGTTATGGCATGCAGAAAGCACCGGATTTTTGGTATAGTGGGCCACATACAGTGCTTCCATGTTATGTGCCTTTTTCACGATTTTACTAGTGCATGTTTTGTATTTTGATTTTTACAGGCCGCAAAACTCAATGTATCTGAACGTTCAAGGTTTTGAAATGTTGGGGTCGGCGATTGAATGATGCCTGATTTTTATCAAGTCGGTCACATACAGTACTTCCGCGTTATTCGCATATTGGCTACATTTTGATTTTTATAGACTGCAAAAATGAATTTATTTGAACGCTGGAGGGCATAAAATGTTTCTATAAGACAGCTGAATATAGCTTCATTTTTATTATTGGGGTCACATGCAGTACGTCCTCGTGAAACGCATTTTCATTCATTTCATTAGTAATTTTTGGGCCTCTTTGCTTTAAATATGACCAACTTTGACCTTTTTCACAAAACTTGTTTTGAAAGGTTTGGGTAACACACAGTGCTTCCGCCTTATGCCATTTTTTAGCTTTTGAGGTTTTTATAGACCCCAAGAGTGAATATATGAACGCTGGGAGACTTCAAATTTCCCTATATGACAGCTGGATATTGTTTGATTTTTATTATTGGGGTCACCTGCAGTACTTCCTCTAAAACGCATTTTCAGTTATTTCATTCTAGTGATTTTGTAGCTTTTGGGTCTCTTTGCTTTAAATATGACCAACAACGACCATGTTCTGTGTTGTTTTGATCACATACCGTACTTCCGCCTTACGCCGTTTATATGCCGATGTACTCCGTTCATAAGTATCGGCTCGAGAGGGTGCAAAATAAGTTTTTGCGATACAAATAAACATACTTTTCAAGCACTATTACCAAATTTACAACAAGATTCGACAGAAATACATTTTTTTTAAATATCCTCTGTTTTCAGCCATCAGCAAAGAGCGACAGCAACGAATAACATTAATTGGCGTAATTGACCTTTTGATCGATCGCTCATTCGTCGCCAAAGGAAAATTCGAGGCCGGAGCTCACGTTTTCCTCTATCGTTTCAGCAAGTTACGGTCATAGCCGGTTTTGTTAGCCGAGGTCGCATGCCAAGATTCGATTACATGCATTGCCATGCGCTATGAGGCGAGCAAGATTCCGGAGAGGGCTAGTCTGGCGATTATTATGCGGTTGAAAGAAAACTGCGGCATATCTGGGCCAAAGGAGGTGATAAGAGCCGAGAATGCTAACTCAGACGCGGCGACGCCAAAGGTAAACAGTCCGGGGATATATGCCTTCGTATATATCTATACCTATATACCTCTAGTACTTCGAAAATTCCTCCCGACAGGACCTCGGTTTCAAATTCGACTTTTCAGAAGACATTTGCTATGTCTTATTGGAGTAATTGAGGATTGAAGGTAGAATAGAGCAGATTAAAAAGAGAATGCGTAGTTCATCAAAGAAAGAAGACTGTTCCCAATATTCTATAACTAGCCAAAGTCGAAAAGAGAGTCTAGAGGGCGATGCGAACCGTAGCGCCTGTATTTATACTATATTTTTACTTAATATTAGTTAATATTAGTATTTACTATACATTAGTTCATATTCGTACGGATGAAAAAAGGTTATTTTGTCACCGTGTATGAATATTGCAACGGGCTAAAAAATTTGCCACCGGTATCCTCAGCGACTATCGAACCGATCGCGAGGAAACGGCGTCATAAAACTGTAGAAACGTTTTCAACGCGCGTTTTTCCGGATTAGTATTCGAAAGTATCACAGAAAATTTTCAGTTCATTAAAACCGCAGTTTCAGAAACGAATTCATCGACGAGTCAGCAGCGCATCAAGAAATCTGCAGTAAGGGCGGAAGCGGCAGAAGAAGCATGTGAGTTGATTCGACACTATTACAAACCACTGGTGTGCATAGATCACACAGTACGTCTATGTTTGCGTCAATAACCATAGAATAGTTCAATACTGAAAAGGAAGCAGAGCAAAGAAGTATGCGATTATGCGAAAAGAACGAACTGCAAGCTCAAATAATATTTTTTGACAGTACAAAAAAAGAAAAGCTCGACTTCTTTGTCCGATATAAGATCAGGCATGTGTTTTCTTCCTATTTTATCTCATTGAATTCAAATTTGTTTAGGGTCCTTTACCTAAGTTTTTTTTTTTTTCCCCCAAGTTCAAATTCAATTTTAATCAACTCGTGGAGCAAATTACAAACATGCAATCGTGAAATCGTAAAAAGTACTCATAACGTAGAGGTACTGTGTGTGAACCAATATACAAAAACTCTGCAGTAATCTGCTCACTATAACAAACATTTTAAGACCTCAAACGTAGAAAAATATTGACTCTTGAAGCCTGTGAAAAACGAAACGGAAAACTTTGAACGCTATTATCTCGTAAGTACTGTGTGTTATCCAAAATCCGGAAACGGCTAATTTTGCGGAATTACTGGGAAAACCTTAAGTTTTCATAGATTTCATCCATTTTTCAGGGAGATATGGCGATTTATGTCAGTTTGTGACCACAGACAGACGTACAGTCGGACACACAGACACTTGAGCAGAAAGTGATTCTGAGTATAGTACTATGAAAATTTCTTCCAACAGAACCTCGGTTCCAAATTAAAAAAGGAAGTTACAACGGTTTAGAAGAAAAGGGAAAAAACTATAACCAAAATTATGGGTATCAGTATCTCAAAAATAGTAATTCGGAATTCGGAAGAGCACTTAGAAAACTTCTTCTGCGTTCACCTTCGCTCCGAATCTGACAATTCGTGCTGTCACAATACTTTAATTTACAACGGATACACGGAAGTGAAAATGATACTGATTTAATTTAAATAATTGCTCGACGTTGAATCGACTATCTTCACTCATTTGCACTGTTTCGACTTTTCGCCGACATTTTTTTTCAAAGTTTTTCCATTTGTCTCTTTCTACCTAATGTCTTACAATTATGGACAGCGCTCTTCACAAAATTTGCCCAAGCTTTTTTATTGTGTTTTTGTCACTTACTACAAACGAACGAAACAAAATTCATTAATCAGTTGAACATTGAATTTCTAACCGTATCAACGTGTAATATGGTTATGTGTGTAGGTTTCTTCACTCTTGAATAGTTAAATAATTACGTGAATCACCTCGGTTCGAAAGTTATAGTGCATGAAAAGGCTAAAGACGATCCCCAAAAAGCTATAAAGTCAAAGGCCTAAAATATTGTCATAGTTGCCAATGTTGTCGTTGTTTAAACAATGAATTAATTTTCTAACAAATTTCAATTTTTTTATTCATTTTTCTAGCAAAATGAATTTTAAATTTCAATTTTAGCATCAAGTTTAGATATTACATGTCAGTAGTCACAGGATTGGTTTGGTACTTAATTCAGCCTTTTTCAACTGACCCAGTTGAATCAACATTTATTCGTGTTCCTAATTGTAAGTTTTCAAGACCATATTGACAATTCTGAAAATGTAGAAAACAAGTTTTCAAAGACTAAATTGAATGATGAACGTAATTACAAAACAATTAGGTTTCACACAATTTTATACATAGTTCTACTTTTTTTAAATAAATAATTCTGCTTGCTTACTCGAAGATGCCATCCGAACAATGTATTAGAAATAATGAGCAATCGTAAAAAATAATTATACAGAAAACTGCACAGTAGTTAGTGCGATACAGGAACCTATCGACTCCTTTTTTTTTCCATTTTTGACGAAACTATAAAACTAAAGACTGAGAGCTCACGAAGGCTTCGTTCCTCGAAATTTACCACAATTAGGGTAATTTCAAACTCAGCTATATAGCCAGAATTGATTCCCCACGAACCAATTATTACACGTATCTAGAATCTCAATAACATAACTCAGATTTTTAAATGTCGTCGTTTAAACTATGAATTTTAATTTTCGACCTTGCAATTTTTTTCGCATAATATTTCCTTCTTTTATCGCTGAACTTTTACTATTACGTCCGAAACAAATAGGGGATAGACAGAACCGGCCGATTCTCCTTACTCTAGCGACAAACCGGTGAAATCCGCTCTATTGATGTAATTTCATGCCCAACTCGTGGAAGACGTGACTGTCTACTATAACTCCACAGCGATAACTCTGTTGCACAAAAACGCGGCCGGTATTTTTGACAAAATTTGAACGCACCGAATTTGAGCTCGGCTTCGCACGTACACATTTACTAACTGTTGAATGAAATGAAAAACAAAATAAATAAATAAAAAATACAATAAAATGAGGAAAATCAGCAACAAATAACATAACGTAAGGCGGAGAAAAAAAATTAATTAATTTAGAAATTTGAGAAGACCATCCATTTATTCCAAACATTTGTGAACTTTCTCACCGAAAAATAGATTGGTAACTATAAAGAGAACTCCGTAGCAACTATTGAAATTTTATTCGTTTTTATTTTTCCCGATTCCCGAATCAAAAGCTGAACTTTTAGCTTTTTTATACCGCAGTTGAAGGGAGAGCATGCCGAGCATTCAACGAGTATAGAATGATTTTTATAGCTCCAAGAACACTCGATTTATACCCTCATGTCAAATTTCTGGAAATCTCCCAAATTCAACACAAAAGCTGCTCCAATAAAGCTATCGACCCCGCGATGGTCTCATTCGATTCAGCGTGTAAAAATCTATAGAAGTTGATACCAAATAGACCTTTTTCTGAAATTGGAAAATACGAATTTTCTACCCAACAGAACCCCCTCAAAAATACCCTTAAAATTGAGGTAGCGATTCGGTTAAAAAAAATGCAGTTTTTATAGTTTCATCAATAAAGTGTTGACGGCGTATTGCGGACGGACGGAATTTAGTAGTTGCTATAATTTGGTACAATGGTGGAGGTGTTTGAATGTATTTTGTATCATAAAGTATTGTGTTTTTCAACTGGAGCAAAGTTGTAGCAGAATTAGATGTAACATCTTTAAGTTTTCCATGATTTGTAACTTGCACGTACCCCTGCGATTTTTTTCAACCGATCAGTTAACGATTTTTTACTCCTCTCTCAATACAGATAAAAATCTGAAATTTTTAGGAAAGTTGCATCTTAGCAAGATGTATTTGTGTGATTTTTTTTATTTCTCGGAAAAATCTGCAAGTGGTCCAAAAAAATCGGTTTTTCAAAGCTCAAAAATTGGACTTTAACCGTGATTTTCGGGGTCAAATTAAATGCGAATCAATTGTTTTATTATGCAGGAGTCTTCATTTGAACGCCTTACACACGTACATAGCAAAAAATTTGGTGAAAAAAATTTAAACAGAGCCAGAGAAATTATTTTCTGTAAATCGCCTTTTTCGCCGGCCGGATCTCCGAGCTCCGCTGGCATCGGTAATAGTGAAAAATTAAATTTTCGTTTTAAAGCGATTTTGAAAGCTATTCTTAAAGGAAATTTAATGCTGAATCCGAAAATGTCGTCAAAACGGTGGAAATTTCACGACAACTATCAGTTTTTCCAGGTTTAATACTACGCCACACCTACGTTTTTCAACTTCGAAAATCAAATACATTACTGTTCAAATTTGATTAATTAATGATTCATACAGGAAATTAGACGTAGAATTCGAATTTAAAGTGAAAACAATCAAATTCGATCGATTAATAATATTTTTTGAATTTTTTTCGATTTTCATACTTTTGAAGTTTTAACTTTGGAATTTTTTTTCGTCATGTTCCCGAAATGGGAATGATTAGGTGCTGTGGAAGAAAATGGAGGAAATTTAATGTAGAATCGATTAAAAATAAGAAAATGGCAAACCATTGTAATCGCCCAAGAAAAAAATTATTCTAACGCCCCTCAATATTTGATGTTTTACGTTTCAAGGCATGTAGAATCCGATTATCCAATAAAAAAAATTCTGTCTGCCCGCCGTACACCGTACGCCGCACGCCGTTAGCAGTTTTCCGGCCAAACTATAATAGCTATATTCTTGTCATTTTCACCAAAAATCAATCTCGGTCCTAGGAGGCCCAATTCTTGAACCACATCGCTCAATTTTAATTGTTGGGGGGTTTTGAGGGAGAGAAAATTCTTATTTTCCAGGGTTTTTCAAAAAATTTTGTATTTGGTATCAATTTCTATAGACTTTTGGACGCTGAATCGAATGAGTCCATCGCCGGATCGATAGATTTATTGGTTCTCGAGCTATCGCAGTTTTTGAGTCGAATTTGGGAGATATTCAGAATTTCGTCACGAGAGAATGACTCGAGAGTTCTTGGAGCTATAAAAATCGTTCTACACTCATTAGAATAGTCGTCAAACACTCTCTCCAAGGTAAGGCAAAAAATTTAGTTTTATATTAGGAAATTAAGAAAATATTGATTAAAATTACAATAGTTGCTACGGAGTTTTCTCTTATAGTTACCATCTGTTTCTCGGTGGGAACGTTCAGAAATGTTCAGAATAATTTCTATCACAAATAATGGATAATTTTTTCATGTCATTATTGAAGCGAAGGAATAATAAACCACTGTACAATTTTTTCAGCGTTTTTATTGGATATTGTTGTGATTTCCAGATCAACTCTATTTGAAAGCTGGAAGCAAACTGAACTTTTTATTTTAAAACGATAATCACAAAACATAGTAACGCAGTAGTAGTGGTAACTTTATACCAAGTTACTACAATATTCAGATTCTAAGTGCCATGAAGCGTAAAACATCAAATTTTGAGACGGTTAGAACATTATTTTTTCTCGCGCGGTTACAATCGCTTATTATAGAATATTAACCAAAATTGGCAGTTATCAGCCAATTTCCCACATCACGATCGCCGACTGTAAATTAATGCCAAGCTACCCCCTCCCCCGCGCGTCACCGCGGCCGCCCTTTCCTCGCGAATTCGGCGCGTTCCGCACTAGTCCGGTTCGCTCGGGTCGTTCAAGCGTAGGAACGCAGCGTAGTCGAGAGCGGCCAGTCGTGTCTCGGACGGCGGGACTTGCGGAACAAGCGTACGCGAGGCGGTCGAGTGGCAAGGCCGCGCAGGAAGTCGCGTGCGTGATCGGTCACCAGCGTCACGCGCATTCCGCGTTCTGACGCGCGTCGCCCATGGACGCCTGCCAAGTCGACTCAACGGCGGTCGTATACGAAAAGAGCGGCCGGTGAGTCTGCGTTATTTTCATACCAGCAGCCCAACCGAAGCGTCGCACGTTCTCAACGGTCGATTTCGATTGAATGAATACTCGAAAATCGCGCCATTCATGTTGTAATGATGAAAATTTATTATAATAATTTATCGGAATTATCATCCTAAGATATGGAAGTCGGAGTTTTAAGAAGATGAATATATTCACGCCGACAGGATTTCGAATCATCTCAAAAGTTGATGTTCGACGTTTTAGAAGTGTGAGATACGAGAGAAAATTTGAACCTTAGCTACGATAATGATTTAAGAAGATTATTCATTTGTGATATTAATTATTCCGAACATTTCTGAACGTTCCCACCGAAAAACAGATGGTAACTATAAGAGAAAATTCCGTAGCAACTAATGTAATTTTAATCATTTTTATTTTTCTTAATTTCCTAATTAAAAGCTAAATTTTTCGCCTAACGGTACAGCTGAAGAGAGTGTTTGACGACCATTCCAATGAGTATAGAACAATTTTTATAGCTCCAAGAACTCTCGAGTTGTACCCTCATGTCAAATTTCTAAAAATCTCCCAAATTCGGCACAAAAGCTGCAATAACTCGAGAACCAATAAAGCTACCGACCCGGCGATGGTCTCATTCGATTCAGCGTCCAAAAATCTATAGAATTTGATACCACGTACACATTTTTCTGAAAAACCTTGGAAAATATGAATTTTCTCCCCCTCAAAACCCCCCAAAGCACCCTTAAAATTGAGCTAGCAAGTTGGTTCGAAAATTGGGCCGTCGTAGGACCGAGATTGATTTTTGGTGAAAATTTCAAGAATTTAGCTATTATGGTTTGGCCGGAAAAGTGTTGACGGCGTACGGCGGACAGACAGAATTTTTTTTATTGGATATTCGGATTCTACATGCCTTGAAACGTAAAACATCAAATTTTGAGGGGGGGTTATAAAATTTTTTTTCTTGGGCGATTACAATGGTTTATTATTGAATAATAAACCAATAAAAATGATTAAAATTACAATAGTTGCTACGGAATTTTCCCTTATAGTTAACATCTGTTTTTAGGTGGGTATGTTCACAAATAATGTTTGGAATAATTAAAATCACAAATGGATAGTCTTCTTAAAGCAAGCGAAGGAATAAAAAACCAGTGTACAATCATTTGGAGCGATTTATCTTTGTCTCGAACACTGTTTCGTTATGAGGTTTTTTATGATCAATAACAGAGGTTGTAAACTAATTTTGCGGTATTCGAACGAGTTTCTTGGGTTCATAATTTGCAGCAAACAACGGAAATCGAACGTAATTCACTTGCAGAAAAAAATTTCAGCGTTCAAAAATATTGTTTTTGGGCAACCAGTTAAAATCTATATAGAAAAATTGCGCTATAAAAACTGAAGAAATTGTTCAAGTATATTGTGGAGGTACGTTGTGTGAGCCTAACGATGAAAATCAAGCCCTATCTTTGTTGTAATAAACAATTCAAAGCCTCGCCCGTTCCGAAATATTTATTCTTACCGCCTGGAAAAATAAAAATAAAAAAATTACAAACGATTATGAAAAGTACTCTTGAAAGTACTGCGTGTGTTTCGAAATTGAATAAAGGCTAATTTCGCACATCAACCAGAAAATCACTCGGGAGAAATTCTTTCAATTTCTATCGCCTCAGATTTTTAATTTATACAACGACGATAAAGTCAACTATTAATTTATGCTAAGGAGTTGAATATTTTTTCGCTCTAAAACGTTCCGTAAATTGTTTTTAATACGGGTTGAAAATAACATAGAACTCCAATTTCCATTCAGCCGAGAAGCATTAATAGTCTGAGAAGTCATTGATTCGAATGGTCCTATAAGTAGCGGTTCCAGCGGTTTGAACTCGGTCGGTCTAATTTTGCTGTAACATGGCTCCCTCTTTTTATTAGAAGTCGTTGCCTCGTTTGTGACAGCCGGGCGTTTTGCCAATTTATTATTCCATTTCAGGAAATAGCAATCTTGGCTTTTAATATTTTCCGTATCTGTAGAAACAGCCGGCGCCTCGACGAAAAGGTGGCCAGAGCTTTTTGGAGAACATCGCTGATCACGGATTTTTAGTTAAAAAAAAAAAAAAAAAAAAAAAAAAAAAAACAACAACAACAACAAAAAACTATAACATTTGGCACCACGTTTTTTTATAATTTTTTTTTTTTTTTTTGTTAAGCAAATTGAAATATTAAAACGCTTATACCTCAGCAAAGTTGTTTGTTTTCATAATTTTGCTAATTCGCGTTTTATTTATGATAGAAAAAGAACCTTAAATTTTGATCTTGCGAGTTTGGTATTTTTTTCCAAAAGTTTTGTCGTATTTCATTGATATTTAACGTTACAGACAACGTATTCCCCTTGCGCCGCATTATAATAACACTAATTATTAATATTATTGTTATTATTATTTTAATTTTTTTAACGTAGGTATTTATTTTAATTGTTTATTTATTTTTGAAGAAAAATTAAATATAAAAACCATTTGAATGCTTATATGTCTCTGAAGAATTGAACCTCTTCAAAACTATGTAAATTCGCATTTTATTTACTATTGAAGAAACAACCCAATAATTTGGTCTTGTGAGTGTGGTGTTTTTTCCTGAACATTTCGTCGTATTCCATTCCTAATTTAACGTTACATGACAACTCTTGCGCCACAATATTATTATTATAAGTAATTTATTTATTTTATGAATTATTTTTTTTAAAGAAAATTGAAATATAAAACCATTTAAACGCTTGTATCTCAGAAGAATTGATCGTTTTCAAAATTTTGCTAATTCGCATTGTTTGAGTTATTATTGAAAAAAGAACCTAAAGCTTCGGTCTTGCGAGTTTGGTATTTTTTTCCTGATAATTTCGTCGTATTTGATAATTTAACGTCAGAAAACACGGTCTGTACGTATTCCCCTTGCGCTCCATTATTATTATTTTTATTGTTATTGTTGTGGTTCTGGTTGTTGCTGTTGTTGTAGTTGTCATTATTATTGCTATTATTATTTTTTAATTATTTTTATTATTATTATTATTAAATGCTTATAAATTTCGTAAGAATACAAAATTTTTCAAATTCGCATTTTATTTATTATTGAAAAAATAACCTGAAATTTTAGTCTTGTCATTGAAGTATTTTTTTCCGGAAAATGTCGTAGTACTATATTTCATTGTTATTTAACGTTACATGGCAACGTATTACTCTTGTTAACTTGGCTTGTGTTTCGAGTATGGTACTAGAAAATTTTCTTTTGAATTCATTTCAATACATCCACTCAATAGGCAATCTCGGCTGTAAAGTTGGAGTAATTTCGTCAACTCTGCATAAAAAGCCCGCTCTTCGTCGTCTCATCGCGTTCCGAAGAATGTGAATCGATTATTTTCGAGAATCTGAACGCGTAAATCATATAGTGAAGTCTGAATGAAAAATGAAGTCGAGAATAAAGCGAACTTGTCGGAAGTGTCCTATAAAACTCGCGACTTCGATTATTAACTCTATTGTTCACCAAACAAGAGTACCACCCGCGGAACGATAATCCTCATCGATTTCCGATGATAAATGCACAGATGAGGGAAACAGCGAACGGCGTTGTCGTTCTTGATGACATAATAATTTATTTCTCCGCGGAATAATGCTGTGGGAAATGCGAGACCTGATATACATAATTTCTTCAATGTTCAAGGTCGCTGGGGCGATGACGAAACGCGGAAATATTTATTTGTCACCAATCGCATTCTCTCGACATAATCTACATTTTTTTAAAATGAAATCACACTTGTATACACGCAGAATAATTAATCGGCAATGATAGTATAATTATACATTCAACTTAAAATGCCTTCGACTTGAAAACCGAAGGAGCTATATTGGAGTATTAACTCGCAATTCGGTAGCCACGTTGCAAAAACTTATATGTGAATTTTCAGAAAGTGTTCAGGATAGCTAAAAAAAAAAAAAAACGCTGCAAATGATTGTAGAGTGGTTTATTATTATTTCGCTTCAATATTGATTTAAGAAGACTATCCATTTGTGATTTTAATTTATTATTCTGAACATTTTTTAACGTTCCCACTGAAAAAAATATGGTAACTATAAAGGAAAACTGCGTAATTTTGATCATTTTTATTTTTCTTAACTTCCTAATTAAAAGCTAAACTTATTGCCTAAAGATACAGCTGGAGAGAGTGTTTGACGACCTTCCCAATGAGTATAGAACGATTTTTATAGCTCCAAGAACTCTCGAGTTATGCCCTCATGTCAAATTTCTGAAAATCCCCCAAATGCTACACAAAAGCTGCGATAACTCGAGAACCAATAAAGCTATCGACCCCTCGATGGTCTCATTCGATTCAGCGTCCAAAAATCTATATAATTTAATACAAAAAAAAAGAAGAAAAAAATTCTGAAACACCCTAGAAAATATGAATTTTCTCCCCCTCAAAACCCCCCAAAAATACCCTTAAAATTGAGCTAGCAAGTTGGTTCAAGAATTGGGCCGTCGTAGGACCGAGATTAATTTTTGGTGAAAATTTCAAGAATGTAGCAGTTTGGCCGGAAAACTGCTAACGGCGGACAGACAGAATTTTTTTTATTGCATACTCGGATTATACATGCCTTGAAACGTAAAACATCAAATTTTGAGGGGGGATTTGAAATTTTTTTTCTTGGGCGATTACAATGGTTTATTATTGAGTAATAAACCAAAAAACTGCACAAATTTGGTTCTTTAAACTCAAGATTACCGTTTTATAAAACTTCTGGGTCTCATTTTCTTCGAAGTAGAAACGTTGAGCCTATTTTTATCACTTACAGGCATTTACACTGGCATCTATAGTAACTTACAGTGTTCTAGCGCCATTGAGGTCGTAATAAAATCCAATAAAATTTCTTTCTTTAGATCAAATCAGTTTAATTAAATACGAAGAAGGCAAAATTCAGAAAGTACGTGAGTATAGCCTGAAAAAAAGAATTTTATTCGATTTACTGAGAACTAAATAATGATCAGGTTTAGCTAAACCGATGGTACCATTTTTTTATTTCATTTTAGAAAAATTTACTCAAAATTGAATAATAGCTGAGACATGTTAAGTCCTGTCTGTTTGAAGGTAACTGGAAAATTAATAGTTCCCAGAATGTGCGCAATGCCGGACGTGACTAGAAAAACTCAAAATATGAATTTCGGAAAAAGTGCACTTAAGGTAAAGACCCCAATTATTGACACGGCACCAGTTATTGACACTTGCCACTAAAAACTTTTTTTCTTTTTTTTTTGAGAAAAATGTGAATTGTAATTAAGTTCCAAGTTGGAAGTTGTCATTCGCCTTTGATTGTAACTGTTAAGAGTTCCAGAAAGACTTCTAATATGTACCTGTTCTACATAAAAATAACATTTTAGGTCATTGTTAGTATGGTGTCAATAATTGGATACTTCCCCTGTCACTAACTGGATTTTTCGTGTCAATAACTGGCGAGAAAAATCGTTTCCCATTTTCGGCAAAAATTTCTAAAAAAAACTGACTCAATTCTCTAGATTTATTAATAAAATTACTGAGGAAAACCTTAGCCAACATTAAGAAAATGGAAAAGAAAGATCTGTTAAAAAATTGAAACGCAGTGAGCGAAAAACCGCGAGTTTTTTGTTAATGTGTCAATAATTGGGGTCCTAACCCTATTGGTTTTTGCAACGTGGCTATCGAATTGGACTAACAGCTTTATACTATTGAGCGTTGGATTATTTTCCGAGCCGTCTCTTTCAGCTTAAATAATTCCATAAGGAATTTTCACTTTTTTTTCGATTTGTTTCAGATGGAAAATAGTAGAAAGAGGAGAGCGCCTTTCCTTCCCGTTCAGTCCTCGACCTCCCAAAACGGACATAGAGGTGAATATGAAGCTGCTGACAGAACTTCAATTTTGCATTTCAATGTAATAAGATGCAAAGTTTTTTTTTTAATTTTTTTTTTTTTTTTTTTAAGTGAAATTCAGTCGCATTTTTAAACGACTTTGAAAATAGCTTACTATGGTTGACTTGCTAGTTCTTTACTCTCTCTTTGTTGGCTTCGCTCATAGCCTGAGACTAGTTAATTAACAAATTTCAATTAATTTTTATTTAGTAGTTTTACTGATGATAATAGGTTTTTATCCCCTCTCCCACAACCTCCGAATGTTTTTATTGATATTAATTAATTTACCTTCGTGTGAAAATTATTGTATTGCAGGTAATGGAGCATTCAATGACCGAAGAAGATCCGAATGCGAACACATCATTCGCTCCAGATAAACCGTCGGAAGGTCCACGATGGGGACCCAAGCACGTCGGAGCACGGCAACTAGCTGGTCTATATACGCGTTGTAAGCATTTATTTTAAATAACATGCAGCAGGAAATAAAGCGGGTCAAGAGAGAGAAAGAGAGAGAAGTTAGTGAAAATTTTGATTTTTTCTTGTTCAATTCATCATTCAAAACTGCTGACGTAGACAACGTGGTAGCTTCCTTCGGGTTGCGCCATTTTGGTTTATTATTCAATAATAAACCATTGTAACCGCCCAAGAAAAAAAAAATTCTAACCCCCTCAAAATTTGATGTTTTACGTTTCAAGGCATGTTGAAATTTTCACCAAAAATCCAAAAAAATCAATCTTGGTCCTACGACTGCCCAATTCTTGAACCACATTGCTACCTCAATTTTAGGGTTATTTTTGGAGGGTTTTGAGTGGGAGAAAATTCATATTTTCAAAGGTTTTTCAGAAAATGGTGTATTTGGTATCAAATTGTATAGATTTTTAGACGCTGAATCGAATGAGACCATCGTAGGGTCGATAGCTTGATTAGTTCTCGAGTTATCGCAGATTTTGTGCCGAATTTGGGAGATTTTCGCAAATTTGACACGAGGGAATAACTCGAGAGTTATTGGAGCTATAAAAATCGTTCTATACTCAGTGGAATGGTCATCAAGCACTCTTTCGAGCTGTATCCTTAGGCGAAAAATTTAGCTGTTAATTAGAAAATTAAGAAAAATAAAAATGATTAAAATTACAACAGTGACTACGGAATTTTCCCGATTGTTACAAATCTGTTTTTCGGTAGGAACGTTAACAAATGTTCGGAATAATCAAAATCACAAAAAAATGGATAGTCTTCTTAAATGAATATTGAAGCGAAGGAATGACCTGAAATCCCAGTTTTCGGGATAGTTACTGGTTGAAAATAAAAATTAAAAAAATAAAATAAAAATTTGTAGTTAAATCAGGGCTTTCGAACGAGTGGTGAACGATTTTTGTGGGATGGAAAATGCGGAAGTTACTCATCTTTAGCATCGACTGGGTTTTAAGCGGAAATCATCGCAAATTTCGCTAACGCTTTATCATAACGGTTTTTCGTAACGCTTTTCAAGCTTGTGTGCCTATCAAAGACATTAAAATGTCAAAAAGGAAAAAACAAACATGAGCTCATGATCAGTACGTGGCAGAGAAGAAAACAGATTTGATTGTTGTGACCAATGAAGTAGTGCAGCTCTCAAATTGCCAATATACAGGGTGTCCACGAGTTAATGGTTCAACCTCCCTATCTTCGTTATTTTCCAAGATAAAAATTTGATTTTTTTTAAAATCAACTTGTTTTTTGGAGAGGATTTCGAATATCATCACGTTGCGCATTGCGCAATTGCGCAACCATGCGCAACCGACACCAACTTCGTTATTTCAAATAAGAACCCCCATTTTTTATTGCAGATTCGGATTCTACGCAAAATTTTATGAATTTTAGACTCCTCAATCGATTTTTTTGCTTGCGCGCAACCCGCCTAGTGAGCGCGCAAAGTTGCGCAACCACAGGGTTTTATTATTTGATTTTTATTTGATTACGTTTATTTATGTACTGTAGTACTTTTATTTCTGGAGAACAAAGATTTGTTTCTAATTTTTTTTTTTTCTCTCCACTCTGCTTCTATTCATATCTACACAGCAAAAATGGTAAACTATTAAAGGGAATTCTGCGTGAGGGAATCCGTGTGATAAATCTTCTTGCTGCCTTGCGAATTCTGTGGTACCTACTTCCTGGTTAAATGAATACATAATCATTAAATAAGCAGAGTTGTGTAAAAAAGTGAATTTCTCGTAAAATGACTTCAGGTGTTTTTGGCAGTAGTTCCAGTAAAATTGACTTAAATTGAAAATTGAACCCCACCACGAGATTCAGCGTTGAAAAACAGTGCAAAATCATGTGCCACACTTGAGGTCTACCATCATCTCAATTTTGGCGCAACCCTATGGTTGCGCAACTTTGCGCGCTCACTAGGCGGGTTGCACGCAAGCAAAAAAATCGATTGAGGAGTCTAAAATTCATGAAATTTTGCGTAGAATCCGAATCTGCAATAGAATTGGGGTTCTCATTTGAAATAACGAAGTTGGTGTCGGTTGCGCATGGTTGCGCAATTGCGCAATGCGCAACGTGATGATATTCGAAATCCTCTCCAAAAAACAAGTTGATTTAAAAAAAAAATCAAATTTTTATCTTGGAAAATAACGAAGATACGGAGGTTGAACCATTAACTCGTGGACACCCAGTATAGCCAATAGACAGCCAATTGCCAGCAATTTGTTACCTAGCTGGAACAGACGGCAAAATCTCTATATTCAGACATGCCGGTTTTGCCTGATTCTTATACGGTTCAAGACGCAACGTTCCGAATATGACAGCAGTTAGATAAGTCGGGCTCATGAATAGTAGGCAAACCTGCGAGAAAGATCTGCTTTGACGGTGGGATATAACCCGTCAGCAACACGCGGTATAATCGCCACAGATCTGTTCGAACCAAATACAACTTTCTCTATCTTACTTGAATTCTGAATTCTATTTTCGTTTCATATTTCGACTCAAAATTATTGCTTTCCAATCACATAGTTTCAGTTTTATGAATTTTCATTTTTCGAACATCTGGTCTCAAAATTAAAATTTTCTTATTTTTACAAAAATGCATAATAAATGCTTTCGTATTCGTGCTTTCAATGGAGTCAGTCATCAAGTACATACTGTTGAGCCTCTAAGCCCAAAACATCCATTTGAACTAGAAATAAATTAGTAAAACACCAAACAACAGATTAGTAACTATAAGGGAAAACTCCGTAGCAACTATTGTAGTTTTGAACAATTTTATTTTTCTCAACTTTCAAATTGAAAGCTAAATTTTTTGCCAAACGGTACAGCAGAAGAGAGTTTTTGACGGGATTTCCAACGAGCATAGAACGATTTTCATAGCTCCAAGATCAATTAAGTTATACCCTCATGCCAAATTTCTGAAAATCTCCCAAATTCGACACAATAGCTGTGATAACTCGAGAACCAATAAAGCTATCGACCCCGCGACGGTCTCATTCGATTCAGCGTTCAAAAATCTATAGAAATTGATATCAAATATAATATATTTTTTCTGAAAAGCCTTAAAAAATATTAATTTTCTCCCCCTCAAAACCCCCCAAAATGCCCTTAAAATCGAGCTAGCAATTTGGGTCAAGAATTAGACCGTCATAGGACCAAGATTGATTTTTGATGAAAATTTCAAGATCGTAGCTATTATACTTTGGCCGAAAAATCCGTACTCCGAACGCTGTCAACACTTTTCTGACGAAACTATGATGGCTACAACCTTGAAATTTTCATCAAAAATCAATCTCGGCCCATTTTTAAACCAAATTACTATTTGATTTTAAGGGTATTTTAGAGGGTTTTGAGGGAGAGAAAATGCATATTTTTCAAGGTTTTTCAGAAAAATGTGTATTTTGTATCAATTCTATAGGTTTTTGGACGCTGAATCGAATGGGGACATCGCGGGGTCGATAGGTTTATTGGTTCTCGAGTTATCGCAGCTTTTGCGCCGAATTTGGGAGATTTTCAGAAATTTGGCATGAGTGTATAACTCGCGAGTTCTTGGAACTATAAAAATCGGAATGAATTCGGATATAAAAAAATTCGGCTATAAAAAAATTCAGAATAATTACTATCACAGTTGGATAGTATTGTTAAATCATTAGGTATTGAAGATAAGAAATAATAAAACACTGTACAATCATTAGCAGCTTTTTTTCATATTTGGATTTTACATGCCTTGATACGTGAACATCAAATTTCGAGGAGGGTTCGAAAGTTTTTTTCGTGGGCGATTACATTGGTTCAGTATTGAATAATAAACCAAAAACTAGGGGTTTTTTATTATCTCTTTTCACTCTTTCTACTTCGACTCCTTCTGGCCCTATAGTTCATTTTTCTCGCTTAAATGCGCTGAAAAATGTTATAGAGAATCATAACACATTTGCTACTGATGATCATAACACATCGAGAAGAATATCGAATTTTATCCATTTCTTTTGGAGATCTATGAGGTCACTTTCTGGGCATAGAAAGGAAAAAAGTTCACTGGGTCGTTCACGATTATTTGTATTTATAATGCTTTGAATTTTTTCCCGTTTCAATTCTGAAACTCGCGACCAGCGCGTGCTTCGTAAGTCGTATAAAGTTGGTAGATACAAGTTAATAGCGATCAAGGTGGTTCCGTCAAAACTAGGGCAGTCACCTCTTGCGCTCGCGGAGAAATGTCAATAGCATTGGCGCCGCGGTTCTTTTAGCAGGTACCTAACTGTTGCATGCCACGCCTCCATGAATGATCGCAGTTTGGCGAGAGGTAGATTGTGGCCAAGTAACCACAACGTTAGCAGAAAAGTAGCACGAATGCCAATCTTAGGCCTGATTCGAATTACCGATTTTCCAATAAAATTGAAAAATTGAATTACCGATAAAAAATTTAGACAAAATCGTCAATGGGCAAACCGTTTTGCAACTGTTCTCATGATACACCAACTACTACTTTAGCCGGTAATTTTTCATATTATATTAGTTTTATATATTATAATTTTATATTTATTAGTTTTAAAATAAATTGTTTTTTTTGTTTTTGTATTTTGGTTTATTATTCAATAATAAACCATTGTAATCGCCCAAGAAAAAAAATTTTATAACCCCCCCTCAAAATTTGATGTTTTACGTTTCAAGGCATGTAGAATCCGAATATCCAATAAAAAAAATTCTGTCTGTCCGCCGTACGCCGTACGCCGTACGCCGTCAACACTTTTCCGGCCAAACCATAATAGCTAAATTCTTGAAATTTTCACCAAAAATCAATCTCGGTCCTACGACGGCCCAATTTTCGAACCAACTTGCTAGCTCAATTTTAAGGGTGTTTTTGGGGGGTTTTGAGGGGGAGAAAATTCATATTTTTCAAGGTTTTTCAGAAAAATGTGTACGTGGTATCAAATTATATAGATTTTTGGACGCTGAATCGAATGAGACCATCGCCAGGTCGGTAGCTTTATTGGTTCTCGAGTTATCGCAGCTTTTGTGCCGAATTTGGGAGATTTTCAGAAATTTGACAAGAGGGTATAACTCGAGAGTTCTTGGAGCTATAAAAATCGTTCTATACTCATTGGAATGGTCGTGAAACGCTCTCTCCAGCTGTACCGTTAGGCAAAAAATTTAGTTTTTAATTAGGAAATTAAGAAAAATAAAATTGAATAAAATTACAATAGTTGCTACGGAGTTTTCCCCTATAGTTACAATCTGTTTTTCGGTGGGATTGTTCCGAAATGTTCGAAATAATTACTATCACAAATGGATAGTCTTTCTAAATCAATATTGAAGCGAAGGAATAATAAACCACTGTACAATCATTTGCAGCGTTTTTATCTAAAATGTTCTCATCTTTTTAAGAGGGTTACAAATATTTCGCTCATCTGAATCAATTGGATACTTAGTTTTCCCGGTTCCTAGATGCAATTTTGATCACCCGAGTGTTCGTAATGCAAGAATTCACGATAGTTGCATCATGCCATCTAATTGTACCTTCCGTACAACGGCCAATGGAGGGATAATAAGCGTCAACAAAGGAAACGTGAAGTGAAAATACAAGTTGAATACTTCACGGTCAATCGGTGGTTTATTTATGTTGGAAACGACCTTCGCCCTGAACTGGTAGATCGTTGAAGGAACCAAGCGCCGTCAACGATCTATTTCCTACAAATCCTTTAAATACGTTGAGTAGTGTGTGATGTTAAAAAATCAAGCCTCACTCTCCACACTGATCATACAAGCAGTGTTGACAGGTCTCAAGTGGAAATATGTGGTAACCTTGACTTGAAAAGGGGGAAATCTGCAGAGTTACACATCGACATAGTAATCCCATTATTTTTTTTATTTTTTATTTATTTTTTTTTTTTTTTTTAATAGAGGCTCTGTTTTTTCTTGTGCATAAAACATTCGAAGGGTTATAAAAACAATCCGTAAGAAGGTAGTGGGAATTTTTTTTTCTCAGTGGGTACCTACTGGGTGTAAAGTTTTGGCAACACTGGTATCAGTTTCACCTTTTGAGTTGATACCTAAACTTAAACGGCAAAGCCTGTAATTTACTAGCAAATGAAATGGTATTATTTTTTTATCGATTATTTATTGGTGTGAATAAAACATCGATGTTTTGTCGATTTATCGGTCCCATCGATGTGGTGGGCTTTCGATGTTTTAAACATCGAACATCGATGTTGAAGCTTCGATGTCCCAACCCTAGAAATTGGGTGTTTTTTAAACAAAAAAAGGGGAGAAATGTACAGGGCCCTGTATTGCTTTTTTTTAATCCTCGTATTCATATCACCTCACTCATTATTGAAATATAAACAAAAAACTTGGAAAACTTCTATTTTTCGTGAGCAGTTAAAATTGTTTATCATTAGATTTCGTTTATTGTTGAATAATAAACCAATAAATAGTAAATATTCTAACTTTAAAATTAAAATTCAAAATAAATTATAAATTAAAAGGTTTTTGTGACGCTGGGTTGGCAGAGCTCCTGGGAATCCCAAGATACGTCGATGAAGGATAATATCATTCAATCGCTCTTGGCAGAGATCTTAGCTCGAGATGAAACCAGAATTGAAAACTCGACTTTTGACTCGTATTTTAAGGTTTTCATCCCTCGAAATTCCTACCTCTCCAGGGATATCCCTCTGCATTATAAACGCCTTATATTTCAACTTAGGCAGTGTTGCCAGGCTCAGTGTTGCCAGTTACTCTCTTCCCAAATCATCCCTCGGTCTCATTTTTCGACCGCCTTTCATTCACTTCTTTTCTATAAAAAGTTGAAATTCGAATTCATTTATTTATTTTTTAATATTTTTATAACTTCTTTATTGTGTTGTTTTTTTTTTAAATATTTTTATTAGCTATTAATTTTTTTTTTCATCAATATCAAACGACCTATAATCGGGAAAAATTGACGAAATATTGCACAACGATCGATGTCGTCCTATGAATCTAGGTGAGTTGTTCCCAGTAGTCATCAGGTTCATAACTAAGTTCTCAGCACGAACGGAAAGTTGTGCCGCTAGAAAGGGCCTGTTGCTTCCTCGAAGCGTGAACTACCGAAGCACTTAAAACGAGTACTATTTCTCTTATTCCATGCGACTTCTGCGGCACTGGCGACTTGACGTGAACTCTTTCGAAACTGGGTCGATACCGACTGTTTCAGGAATTATTCAAAGGACGATTTACCTCGGTGAATAATATATTCATGGCCCTTGCTGGAAAGTATTATCATACCTAGCAATAAGTCGGGGACGATATGAGTTGAAAAATGCAGTTGTTCTATCTGAATAATTCGGAGAGAACTGAATTTCAAATCGTTAAGGTGACTTGGATGAGAAATTGACAGCTGGAAATCTCACAATTGATGAAATTTTGTCTATTTCTGGTACAACTTTGCGCAAGTTGAAAAACCCAATACTTTATGATACAATGTACTGGTGCACCACCTGCATAACAAATTATAGAAACTATTAGTAATAATATCTATAGATCCCCACTCTCCATACACAAATAATTAACTATACTATAGTATATATAAATTGAACAGACTTTACTGTTCAGAACTGAGAGACGGGAATAGTAAATTGTAAGAAATTGTTAGAACGATTTAGTTGGTAAGTAAACGAGTTCAGGGACAAGTAAATTTTAAACTGATTCTAAAACGATAAACACGAAACGCACGAAACGATGGTACGAAACATCAATCATAAACATTCATAATCAAAAGCTTTTAAAACAGCAGGTTCATGTTCTGATAAGCAATAAGCAACAAAGGGCTCAATGTTGAGCAAGAAAATACAGCAATAAAAAATATCCTAATATCCTAATATAGGTATGTCGGTAAGCCAGATGAGAATGATATTATTGAACAAAATAATGGATTTAATATTAAACAATGTAATATTTACAAAAGGGCGAAAAAATGGAGAGAAGCAGTACTCTGGTGCATGTGACGGAAGGGTTGAAGCAGGTCAGCATGAATGGAATTGGTAGGCATACATTCGGCAAGGATGGTTCATTTAAAAATGGCCTGGGGAGGCAGCAAGGGCTGAACATAAATAGTGACCAGTGACAAGGACACTACCCCCGCCAATGTGTAAGGCATGGCAGGAGGGGCGCAGACCGGGGGTTGGGCGACAAGCCGCCAGGGGCGCTCAGCCCCTAGTTGAATAATAAACCAATATTGAATAATAAACCAATATGCATACGAATAACATCTGTTTTTCTAAAGGTCTTTACAAAACGGACGATAACATTGTTGAAAACATTGTTATTAGCATTTTTCAGTAACTTTCCTTTCACACCGAACGCAACATTGTTGTCAACAATGTTACCAACATCGAATTGTTAATAACATTGTTACGGCACTTGAAAAATGTTGGTAACAATTCCTCCCCCGAAATGTTATTGGAAACATTGTTGTCAACATTTTCTGTAACATTGTTATTTTTTCCGTCAACATTGTTAGTAACATTGTTGGCGACACCGAGTTTTGTTATCGAGCCATGAGCGATAACGAGCCATGAGCGATAAAAAACCGGCATTTGTGACTAACAGTGTTGGTAACATATTTTCTAGATCATCTCATTTTGTTACAAACATTATTGTTATCAACATCTTATGTTAATAACATTTGTTTTCACTAACATTTGGTCTGTAAGCACCTTAAAACAGTGGACAATTCTCCCACTCGGAACCCCCAACATACATTTTGGCGAAAGAATTGAGCCATTGCCAGACAGAGGATGATTTTTTATGAAAATTCAAGATAGGTTTAGCTTTCTTTAGATATGAGTTGACATCGTGGCCGAATCTTGGTTTATTATTCAATAATAAACAATTGTAATATCGCTCACACAAAAAATTCTGCTCCCGCCCCTCAAAATTTGATGTTTTACGTTTCAGGGCTTGTAGAATCCGAATATCCAAATAGAAAAAAACCTATCCGCCCACTTTCAACACTTTTCCGAGAAAACTATAAAAGCTAAATTCTTGAAATTGTCACCAAAAATCATTCTTGGTCTGACAATTGCTCAACTCTGACGTTTCCAAAAAATATATTCCAATTATATCCAAATGCCCCGATCATCGCGAGGGATGAATTGAATGAAATCACAATCAATAATGTTTATGAAGTCTAAAACTGCAAAGCTGCTCTCGTATTCGTCGAGGTTGGCGTGTTTGGAATCCCAGTTTGATAAATAATGATGACGGCTTCTCCGCGTGATTGGTTGGTAAATTATTCGTCTAGGATCAACAAGCGGTTTTCTATGTGTTGGACACGTTAAAAACAAAATTACTGCCGAATTCTTGAGCTTCTGAGTTAATGATATTGCAGAGGCAACACAATTCGCCCAAGTGCATATCGACGCAGTCCAACTCCCGGTTAAAACGGCTTATCGTTCTCTAGCTGTGAGAGAAAGACAAAATAAGAGAGAAAAAACCACACGAAAGATAGGATAGCTCGAGAACTATTAAACCTATCGCCCCGCGATGGTCTAATTCGATTCAGCGTCCAAAAATCTATAGAAATTAATACTCAATTGTTGTATCTTTAATCGATGAAAACACTCGTTGAAGTCGACACATAACTATTTATTGGAAAGAAAATCATTGTGAAGGATTGAACGCGAGAAAAAAGTTACATATCACATCGAGGTCATCGAGGAATTAATTTGAGAATTGAAAAACATCTGAATAGAATAGCAGTCTGGTATTCGTTATCGAAATTTCAAAAAACATACTGTGCATTTGAGAAATAACGGTTCAAAGTTTTTTCTGTTTTGATTTTTACAGGCTATAAAAGTCAATATTTTTCTACGTCCGAGGTCTTGAAATGTTCGTTATAGTGAGCAAATTACACTAGATTTTTCGTATATTGGGTCACACACAGTACCTCCACGTTATGAGCGATTTTTACGATTTCACTAGGGCCTATTTTGTATTTCGATTTTTACAGGCCACAAATCTCAATGTATTTGAATGTTTAAGGCCTTAAAATGTTTCGGATGGCGATTGAAGGATGCCTGATTTTTATCAAGTGGGACACATGCAGTACTTTCGCGTTATTGGCATTTTGGCAGTATTTTGATTTTTACAGACCGCAAGTATGAATATATTTGAACGCTGGGGGACTTTAAATTTTCCTATTAACAGCTGAATATTGCTTGATTTTTATTTCATTTTCATTTATTATTTTATTTTCATTTATTAGGTATTTTTTATTATTTTTTCCCCATTTCTTATAAAATGAGTCAATCTCTCATTTATGTACACGAACTGTGAATCCAATAATCTCTTCATTATTCTAATGTCGCTGCCTTTGAATAAGTTTCTCGATTTTTTTAAATATCCCTCGAACTCAGTTTAAAGGTTATCCAACGAAGATTCGAATTGATTATAAATTTACCGAGTTTCGTTCATTTATAGCTAAAAGCTGACGATTTAATCCGATTTTGTTTTCCAGGGAAACGAGTTCAGGAGATATTCAGCGTGAGCGTAAGTGCCGTCCTAATGGGAATGAATGTTGTTTATATGGCGCCGTACTTTCGATGGGAGACTATTCCAACAGTGGGAGCAGCAGCTCTTGCCAGTATGTTTACAGCAGATTTCATCTCAGGTTTCGTCCATTGGGGAGCGGATACCTGGGGCTCCGTCGAACTGCCCATCGTTGGGAAAGTAATTATACGAATATCTATATTGTAGCTTAAAGTAGAGCGAAATAATTGTCTATTGAATAAACTGTACGAAGAGAAAATTTTTTTTTGGAATTCTCCAAGGATGAAATCTAGTACTGGATCGAGTGCGTATGATCTAATGATGGTTAGAAACATTGATATCGAGAGAAAAATTCCCCGTTCTCAGAATTCGATTGTTATACCTTCAATTTTTAATTTTAATTAATTTTATTTTTTAATTTTATTAATTTTATTTTTTTTAAATTGTAATTAATAAATAGCAATCAGTAGCGAACATGAATAGTGTGCGTTTGAAAAATTACAATGTTGCCAGCTGAGATAAAACAGGGACCGATCAAATTTATTGAGGTCGAAAATCGGAATAATAAAACACGTCATACGCCCTACAATTAATGTTCGAGATCAATATAAAATTCAATTTCGGCCAAAATAACCAGTATTTTGTCTCTCCTGAAAAATTGTTTTTTTTTTCAAAATACGAGGTTATCATGTGATGCCATCGCGTACAATCAGTTGCAGGATTTTTTGATACGTCACTCTTTAGGGGTTTAAAAAAATTTTTTTTTTAATTGCTGAGGCGAAAAATGATTTTGGTTCGCAATGCCGCTGGCCTTTATAATCAGCATTAATATGAACGTTCTTAATTTGCTCTTGTCTCATTTCAGCAGGCAACAAGGGAACTTTTCACACCCGCCTATTTTCACGTCTGTTACCAATTATTGTTTCAAACTAGCCTTGGCTTAATTATATCGTTCATTTCCTTTAAAATAACATCCCCTCGAAAAATTCTTCTGACCTTTCCCCAGCAGCTGAATTTCGACAGAATATTTCAATTCAAAGCAGCCAATGTAGTCACTCGACTGGTTTTTCAACATTTGCATGAATTCCTCTTCTCAGCATTACTTGAGGCCATTCCGCGAGCATCACATCGACCCGACGAGCATTACAAGGCACGATTTCATAGAGACGAACGGCGATAATTTTATGATGACGATTCCGGTCCTGGGCTACCTGCTGCACGGTTTTGTCACGCTGCCCAGAAACCATCTGATCAGCACCTTCCCATTCAGGTGCTACCTCTTCGCCTTGACCTTCATGATCGCTGTCACTAACCAGGCACGTAATATTGGGAAAAAAATCTAACACAATTTATTTATTTATTTTTTTTTTTTTATTTTTTTTTTTTTTATTTTATTTATTTATTTTTTTTTTTTTTTGCCGTGTGTGGACACCTTGTAATGGTACTAGGAAGCAGACTGATAATGAAAAACAGGAAAACAAGTCGCCATGGTTTTCTCTCAACAACGAACGAACACAATTTATTTTCCAAGCGATTTCAAATCTACTGAGACGCCATTGACGTTTGGGAAAGTGAAATAGCAGTAATTCGAAGCGAATGCTCAAGCATTTGGGTTTCATATTCACATCTCAAATACTCGAGGAATTCATTCGTCACTTATTCAACCAGTTGCTAACGTTATATACGGGATATGTTGCGCATTACATCGACCGATTATTTTCCAGTTAATTTGCGGCAAAAAGTTTCCTGTAAAGTTTTCCCTTTCCTCAATTTTCCGATATTTTTCACTCGCAAGATGTTTTCATGTTTTTGACCTTGCTTCACTCAAACCGCGATAATTGTCTGAATTTTACAGCAGACTCAAATCTGAGCATATAATTGGAAAGAAAGTTAGTTTTCCTATTTTTCGAGTGCCAAACCAATTTTTTCGCTCACATCTTATCGGCAAAATTCGGTCGAAAAGAATATGAAACAGGCGAATTAGTGTCCATTACTGGTGGATCTTAATTTTTCTGAAAAACGTTGATTTTTTCCCTCCTAATATTCGTGGTTTTTGCATTCATGTTTCAATCCTAAAACATTTTTCCGATACACCTTTCGAAAGCTGACAACCTGGCGTATTTTTTAGGCAACGGTCTGGTTAATAATAAAGGTTTGAGAAACTTTTTATAAAATTGCATAATAAATTAAATTACAATTCCATTATATTTTTGCTTTTTATACTAATTTCTTCTTCTTCTTCTTGTCGTATCCAAAATATTGCGATTATTTTGCCTAGAATAATTTTTTATCCACTGGCGAAATTGTTTTGTCTTCCGCGAGCGAAAGAAATATTGACTCTTGAAAGTCAGGAAATTTAACCTTTTTTCCAACCGTATACGCGGATTTGAATTTGTCAAATTAAAGCAGTTATGACGGTTTTAGTGAGATAAGGCAGAAAACGCGAGGAAATCCTTAAAAGTGAAAAAATAGGGAGAAATCCGAGAGAAGGTGAAACTTTACGTGAAACTTATTAGCAAACAAGTTGAGAATACGTGGTTTAAGGACTACGACCTATGGAACAGTATTGAGCAAGTACTATGAAACTATTGCTTTATGGGAGAAACAGAATAATGCCTACCAACAAATAAATAATAATAAAAATATATTTTACAAACATATGTTTCTCTATAGATCAAATAAAATATAAAGTTTCTATTATTTCTCTAAAGATTAAATAAAATATACAAATATCTATTTCTCTATAGATTAAATAAAATATAAAAATATCCATTTCTCTATAGATTGAATAAAATATACAAATATCTATTTCTCTATAGATTGAATAAAATATACAAATATCGATTATTTCTCTAAAGATTAAATAAAATATACAAGTAACTATTATTTCTCTAAAGATTAAATAAAATATAAAAATATCCATTTCTCTATAGATTAAATAAAATATACAAATATCTATTTCTCTATAGATGAAATAAAATATATAAATTTTGTATATCATTCATCTCTCTATGAATAGCTTAAATCTTATATATTTTATAAACATTTATCTATCTCTAAATATATTACGATGAATCGTATTTATCATTCATCTCTCGATGTATAATTATTTTATTTTACCACGTACACCCTGTATAATCACAAGTTACAGTTTCATTACGTAAAAACCTAAGAGAGACTATTTTTAACATGAATTTTTTTAACGAATTCGTCTTTTATTGCAATGGAACAGAGTAGAGACGAGAATTAAAAAGGATCTCGCTGACAAGTCCTAAAATTCGATTCGTTTTGTCGTACTGCAGGCGGAATATGATTCACTCAATAATCTAATGATGTTGGAAATCTTTGCAGATTCACAAATGGTCGCACACGTATTTTAACCTGCCCAGGCCAGTCGTCTTCCTCCAGTCGTGCCACTTGATCCTGCCTCGTAACCATCACAGGTGAGGCAAAATAAAATTATGACCGAATATCATTTGAATATAAAATATAATAGAATATATAATTATCATAGGATATAATTATCAATATAATAATTATAATATAGGTAATAAATGATAATTATCAATATAAATAATTATCATAGAATGTATTATACATAGAATATAATTATCAGCTTAAGTTGAGAAAAGTTCAGAATACTATGGACATTAAACAGAAAGAATACTAATACAATGGAGAAAGGTGAAATGAATTGAATTTTTTTTTTTTTTTATACAACTTTCGGTATTACAAAGATCGTCAAAAAAAAAAAAAAATATTGCACAACTTCATGAACAAAATAACGGAGAGATAGTGAAACCAGCGGTGTTCATTGATTTTCCGAAATTTGGCATGAGGGTACAACTCAAAAGTTCTTGGAGCTATAAAAATTGTTAAATACTCGTTGGAATGCTCGTCGAACACTCTCTTCAACTATACTAAAAATTCAAATTTTACTTTGGAAATTACGAAAAATAAAAATGATTAAAATTATAATACAGGGTGCGGCATATTCCAAGTTCAATAAAAGCTAATTTTGCTCATTCACACTGAAAAACACATCCTGAAAAAAAAGTCGAGTTTTATTTGTTTTTCAGGGAGATACGGCGATTTAAAACAGTTTGTGACCGCAGACACTTGTTGAGAAAATGATTCTGAGTATAGGACTTTTCAGACGATTACAATACTTCCATTCACTACTTTGAGGGAGAACATTATTGAGAATTTTCTGAAGCCTTTCCTTCTGTAATGAACAGATCAGGTTCCCATACATTGTTATTTAAGCAGCAATTCAAATATCCTAATACGAATTAATTCAATCATCTGCTCCAGGTATCATCATGTTGCCCCTCACGAGACTTACTATTGCATAACGACAGGCTGGCTGAACTGGCCTCTGGAGAGAATAAGATTTTGGACCGGGCTAGAAGCCGTGGTAACTTACTTCACCGGAGCTAAACCGCGCGACGATGACATGAAATGGGCGCAAAAAAGACACAATTGCAGTTGAAAACTGTTGACGTTCACTTGATATATTTTCCAATAAATGGCGAAGCGGTTGAGCTATTTTGAAATCGTAAATTTTAATTAATTTAAAATTAATTAAAGACGCCGACCATGTAATAATATCGATGATTCGTTAGGACCAAAATTCTACCTAGTCGCTAGTCGAGTTTAAGGAGTTTCTGCAGAAATAAAACCACGTTTGTCATTCAAAACGACGGTTTATTGATAGCTTTATTATAATTGTAAAACGTTCTATTCAAAACTTGACACTGTTTTAAAAAAAAAAAAACCATTAATGTGCCTATTTTTTATTTTTCTTCAAATGAACGAACTCTGTAAGCTGAACCAACTCAGTTCTTACTTTTATATTATGTTGTACCCAATAGGTGAGAACGCCCAATGGCCGAAAAATTTACTCATTCCCAGGACTGAGCAAATGGAAATGCTGTCGTAAATTGCATTATTTAATTCTAATAGCCTAGGATAGCCTATCTAAGCCTAGGAATCCTAATTAAAAAGTGGTAGCAGAGCGTGTAAACAGGATGATGACTATTAACATTGTACATCTATTTTACCTTTGGAGGAACGATAAGTAAAACTATGTTGCCACTAAGAACAATGAAACGTCCATCGTAGATGAGGGAAATTCTGGGGGAAATTAAACTAATGAACAACGCAAAACCCTGCCGCCAATGAGTAAGCTGCACGCACCGTCTTGTAAGTGTTGGACGTCACAATCAGTGTTGTAGATGTGTTTCTTTTTTCTCCAACCAACATGAACGTCAGTCTTGATTTTCATGGTATTTGGCGACATTTTTGAGAGTTTGATAATTTTAACGCTACTGATCATTATTTCGAGCAATGGGCATTATCATAAGCCGTTTTCAAAAATGCTCAACCCCGAAACAGGCTTGCCGCTCCCAAATTGCAATTCGATGATTGAACTATCCGGATTGAGCATTTTCAATTGTTCACTCCTTGGAATGAGTAACTTTTTCACCAATTGGGCGTTTTCGGCTATTGGGTACAATATATAAATGCACCTATTTTAATAAAATGTCAAAAAATAAGCCTGTGACAATGACATTAATGGCGCAAGTAAGTAACAATGTTACAACGAACACCATAATTGTTAACCATTCGAGGATTCTAATGATGAGAATCATTCTATAACGCACGCGTTCAAATAAATTATACTAACTCGCACTTCGGTTCCATGAAGGAAAGCTAAGAAATGTAAAGCAGAGCAATGCATTGACCAATTTTTTCGGATTATCTGAAACTCCCTTTTGTTCTTGATCGACAATTTATCATTCTCGCTTATGTACCTAAACGTTGTATTTTTATAAATGCTTATTTTATTTATTTTTCGTGCAATCAATATCACCTTCTATTCTCAACAGGTCCATGAGCACAGGAACAGTTCGTCCAATGAACGGGAAAGTTATCGGTACTTCACCCCTAATTAGTGATTCAAATCGATAATCGATTTTGAAAATCGATTTTTTCAAAAGCCGATATTCGTTTTTTAACATCGATTTTCAACGATTATCGGCTGTTTATAAAATCGATTTTTTTTCTGTGATTGGTCGAGATGAAAGCTGCGACATTATCTCATCGTGAACTTCTGTATTCCGAGCGCTTTCGCCATTCAAGGCCTCTTCAGGAAACATATTCTTCATAAAAATTTTAATATAGGTCCTGTAAGTAGCTCCACAAGGCTGGGATTGTCATTAATAGGAAATTTCTAAAATGCGTCCACTTTTTGAACCTAGTCTAATGCAGCAGAGCAATTGAGCATCCTCTTGCACGGTTCACCAACTTAACAGGAAGAATAAAAGATTAAATTTCCACAAAGCTCCAGTCGCCTTGGGCAGCCTTTCTGAAACCTGTTTGCAAAATTTCTGACGTCGCATTCAAGATAACTTCCCAATGGAGTGAGGACCAAGCAGCTGTTGAAGAAAAGGGGAGAAGAGATAGAAGTCACAACAATTTCTGTTGTCATCAATAGATGTATTGAAATCAGCCCCGTTAGAGTTTTGAGTTCCTAACTTTCTATCGCACTGCTAAATCTAACAATGTACCATTTAAACGCGACAATGATATTAACGATAATAAAAATGCTCAACTCAGAAATATTTATTCTCAATTATTCAGAAACGCCATTTTACAATGAATTTTATGCTACGATTTATATTTTGAAAGAAAAAAATACGAATTTCAAAATTCTCACTTACAGAATATCAAGTTACATACCTAGGTACCAAAAATAATATCAGCGAATTAAGGAACTTTAATTCAATGGTCAGGCATTTCAAAAAGTTCAGGTAGATCTAAAAGAAGTCGTGCTAATTTTCACTCAATCCACTTCATCGCTTAAATACGATAAAATATATCATCAGGATACTTAATTAGCCAATTAGGTTTTTGTTAAGTCGAAAGAAATTGACACATTTTGGTTTAATAATACTTTATGACACAGCTTTTCAACTAAAACACTTTTTAAAGCCTGAAAGTGGGGGGGAAAAACCGGGATCCAAATAATCAGGCTGCCAACTGTTGTAAAGTTTCCCTCATAATTTCCCTGTCGAGGGATTTTATTGGGGAAACTTCCCTACAGCAATTGGTACACCTGATCATTGTTTTCGGTCGCCTCTCCTTTTTTCGGTTTGGGCAACAATGAGGCTCGCCAACTGTTGTAGGGAATGTTTCCCACACAATTTCCCTGTTAGGGATTTTATTGGGGAAACGTTCCCTACAGCAGTTGGTACACCTGATCGTTGTTTTCGGTTGTTGTTTTCAGTCGTTTTACAGCCAAGTGACGATGACAAAATCGAATGTGGGTGGTGGCCGTGGTAGAGGGGGCAAAAACCTGTTGCAGCGGACATTCAAACCAATGTTTTTCGCACGCGTGTTGGCAACGTTATCAATGCGCTATTGAAACACTTTTAAATATGGAGGTGACTGGAGCTATTTACAATATCGGCGGAGGGAAACTTTCCCGACAACAGTTGGCAAGCCTGATTGTTGCCGAGACAGGAAAAAGAGAGGGAGGCGACCTAAAACAACTATCAGGTGTACCGACTGCTGCAGGGAAAGTTTCCCCAGTAAAATCCTCTGGCAGGTGTCAGATATTTATTTCAACACTCATTTCACATA